>JBBMJY010000018.1:4505206-4548095 GCA_037833715.1 Toxotes lorentzi | reverse complement strand
ACACACACACACACACACACACACACACACACACACACACACACACACACACACACACACACACACACACACTATCATTCTTTTGGAGTTGTGTTCCTGGCCACCTTGCTAACATAAGTCCAAAAATGATGCTCTAATTGTGGAGAACCAAAACAACAAAGGTCAGACAGTTAAACCAGTAACTGAAACTCACTATGAAGCTCTACTAAGTTGAGAGGAGCCGAAAAGTTAATTCTCTGTAGTTTGGTAGGTAAGAAACTGCTGTGGATCAGCTGTTTTAACCTGTGTTATCATCCTTCTGCTTGTGTTTCTTGACATCTTTTTAGTGAGGAAGTGAAGTTTCCAGATCTCAGACATTAACTGGAACACAGTGTGGCTATAAGCAAAAAATTGCTAAAACTATGAAAAAGAAAGAAAAGCAGAAATAATTACTTTAAACGCCCTCAGATATAGCACAGTATAATTATATAATGTATAATTCAGACCTGGTTCACAGTTTTTGTTCGATAATTGTACAAAAATGTTCCTTGAAACTGAACCATGTTTATGCTTTTACAGTCACTGAAGCTTTCCATGAAATTTTCATGCATATGACAGGATTAATGGTATCACTAGTTTGGAAATGTCTTACACATAAGTCTTTTAGCTATGATATATCATGAAAAAAAGTATCCCCTCAAATATGTTATGAAGAAGAAAGCAGTTGCGTTATCTCTACAGTCCTTTGTGTGTTTCACTTTGCAAAGCAGTTGATTAACTTCTGTCTTTGCAATCACATTGACATGTCATGAAGCCATGTAATAAGGAGTTAACAGAGCACTAGAAGCAGGCATTTCAATAAGCACTTTCCAGCACCATCATTACACATGACACATGGTCAAGCCACAGCTCCTTCTAGTTTAATTAGCACAGTGGACCTCGTCACTGTCAGTATCACCTAAGCATGAATGCTGCAGCAAGTGACAACTAAAAATCCACTGAATGTGCCACTCGTGAAACCTGCTACTTTTTAAAACACTCCTGATCGTGGCCGAAAAATGCTGCAGATTCCCCTCTATTTTGTTGTAATTCATCCATCAGACAGTTTTCATTTATGGGGCAGCAAGAAGCCAAGCCCAGAGTGAGTTCGCACAGTTTGAGACAGTCTGACCCTAATCGATGATTTGTGGCTACTACAGCAGCCACTATTTCCCCAGCCTCAGCCCCAGCTTTGTTTAGAGACCTTGGGTTGGCGTGCAGTGGCTGGGGGCTTTTTAGAAGGTGGTGACAGCAGGAGTCGTGGGCCACTTGGCCATGACGGGAATTAATGAGACCTGCATGGGTAATGAGATTACAAGGCAGTAGCAGGGAAAGCCAGAAAGGAGGATTACCAGGTACACACTGTCACAGCCTCACTTCTGCAGAACAGAGCAGGGGACACACCTGTACTGCAACCTGAATGACATTCACAACAACGCTGGCACGGACGGAAACATGGCAGCTTTGCGATCTCATTTGTGATGTCTGGGACTCCCACTACTCCCAGTGGCGTCAGGTTCATGGCAAGAAAAGACATCTGCCAGGCTGTCTCTTCATCTCCTGTGGGGTTTCACGAAGAGACGAGTACAGTCTGCAGGAAAAAAAATGAAATTGTTTCAGATCATCAGTTACCAATAGAGAAGAGTCAAATCTTTAATAATGTGCACCTAAACTATCATTCTGAATAATAGTAGTATAATATGCCAATATGATATATCTTTGTACATGGAGTGTGTGATGAATGAGTGTGTGCGGAAACAATGGCCATGACCTTTACATATTGCATCATCAACGTATTAATAATGCATTGTGCAGCACTTTGCTCAGTGCCATTACTATGTTTCATATTGTGAGTGGAAAAACAACAACAGTTCCTTCTCCTGCTTTTGCTTGCCAGCTTTGTCTGTCAACCAGACCTTAAGGGCCTGTTTAAAAATTAATGAGCAGCGCTTACACTGTAAATAACTGCTGGTAATGCACCGTGGGTTATTTGAAATGTAAAACCTACTGTCATGCTTTGATTATCTATGTATCTGCCCTGAGCACGGATCCGAGCACGGAAGCGGTGTTCCATGCAGTCTGGTTGCCGAGTGACTTATTAAGGCTCGCTGTCACTTGTGAACATGTTGAACGAGTTCCCTTGTGTTGAGAACCATTGGGGTTACTGCAACAGCATTTTGAGGGCACTTCATGTATATACATAATGCGATGCAGTTCTGAAGAGGTAATTATATTTTGGACTCTGAGGATTTACTCAAGACACACGACACTGCAGAAAGTATGTCATAGAGGTAGATTGTTTCTAAAGGAAACTCAAACATCCATTCTTTAATTTCACATTACAGCCATGGGTTCATTCATTCATTCCTCTTTGCTTTGCTAATGATGGAAAAGCTTTATCCAGACACATTTTCAGCAAAGAACTACATGCAGAAGGTGGACGAATAGCTCCAGGACTCTGTCATTAATCAGTGTGTCAGTCCTCATTAGTTTTCCTCTGGATGTTCCCTTACACAAAACCAACCTTGTGTCTTTGTAATTGTGTGTCTAGCTACTGATACCAGGCTCCTGCCCGGTGAATAATTAATCTGAGTAAATTGTGCTGTTGTAATTTGGATTCCTACTGTAATAGTCTCATGGTCACCCTTACTCCATATTGGACTGGAAGTCTATTTTCTGCCCCATATCAATTTTTCATACAGAGCCATTTGTCCTTAGGGGACGAATGTCATCTCAACACTGGATGCTGAGTTTTCACCTGTCCCCATGGTATTCCACTGACATTTCCTGGACATTGAACGACGTGAGGGAAAAGACTTTGTTGTACTTATTCTACTTAAAAACTTGTCCTACTTCTTTCTGACATAGTCTTCTTGCTTTGAAGAATCGGACTGCTTTGAGTTCACAAATATATTCATCTCAGAGTTTCTTTTCTTTCTTTTTTTTTTTTTCATTACTTTCCATGCATCTGATACATTTCACCAGCGGCCACAATTGACCCTATACAGAGTAACATGAATGGGTTTCAGTGGCACCTGATTATCAACCTGCTTGATGAGTCTGGGATCTGCCTCCCACCCATACGCAGTTTAGAAAAAAACGAGTGAGAGGTTTGCTCCAGATGGTCATGCCCTTTAGAAGTCTCTCTCTTCCCTGCAATAGAGCAAGTTGGCTCTTACTCCCCAGACTGAGTGCTGGGATCAGTCCAGGCGCTGCTGTTAATGAGCCTCGGTGTTCCCTCCTCTGTCATGCTGGGGTTTCTGACTCGCTGTATACCTTGCCTCTGTTTTATCTGCCCGTGTTTCTGCATGGGATCAGACAGGGGAATTGAGAAGCAGGCTGGCCCCATGAAATCAGAAGTTCCAGTCTGACCAATGCATGCTATGGTATGGTGACATCCTAACCTAATTGTGTCTATACACTAGACTATTTGAACCTGAGATGATATCTGACTTAAGTCAGACTAGTGATGTAGGAATTTTTTTAATGAATTTTTAAAAATGAAGTGCTTATGAAGAATTATAGGATCTTATCTTATTACTTTGATGGCATATTTTTGTGTTGAAAAATGTTTTTTGGGGTGTGGAAGTACTGCCCTTCATTCTCTTTATTAAATCATTCTGTTAAATGATATGAATGACATGTTAGCAAACAGTTGCCTAATACCCCAACCAGCAGACATGGAGTAACAGCAGCATACATTTACAGCCATGTCTCTAGACACCAAACGTATCGGCTATGAGTCAAGTATACTCTCTCACTTTATCCATGGTTTGGCCTCCACCACTGCCTCACTAACAAAATGCTCAATGTTGTGTAGAATTGAGGGAGAAAGAAATAGTTCAACACTTCTATTAACAACAGCATCAATATTCATTTAAAGCTGTAGCCCTACAGTTTTAAATGAACCTGCAACGATGATGTGTTTTTAAGTCCCCATCAGCTATAAGCCACTGGCTGTCTCTTGCCTGTGGCTACATTCATAGGTTGGGCTGGATATACAGCTTAGGACACTTTTGCCTCTTCCTGGGTTTTAGTCTTTGAAGAGGCCTGGATCTCACACAGAGTGGCCTGTTATCAGCTTTATGGTTCTTGACTATTTGTGTGCACTGGGTTAGGTGCCCCCCCTCCAGATGGTGATGTAAACTGGGGATCAAATAGTCACCTTTGTTCTTGTGGGTGTAAGGATTACTACCCTTTTCTGTGGCCATCTATAGTTGTTACATGTGGATGTCATGTTAGGGGGCCCTACCCTCTGACTTTGTGCATCTCCTGGCTCTGACTGTCCAAATATAGTGCATGGAAATTTTGTGGAGACACCTATAGACTGAAATTTGCTGGTTTAAACACAATGCCGAGAGTAAAGATGTTATTCAGTTTTATAACCCTTGTCCATAATTGGTATGACATGACTTTAGGATAATTAATCCTGTTAATTTTATAATTTTATCACTGGTAAATCTGAAATCATATGACAGTTTAAAAGAGGAATTCTCTTCTGTGTGGTTCAGAAAATATAGTTAACATGGAGCATGAGGTGGCTGTTAAAACAGGACTAAAGTGTACGTTCTATCCATTAATGTTTCCCATGGAATTAATTATAATAACTTTGGTGATCCCAGCGTGCCCGTAGATTTGTTTAGACATGTTTAGCTTACATATAACAGAAAGCATTTGGAGGATGGTGGCAGGTTATTCCACCTCCTTCTTTAGAGTATTCCACAGAGCTTATTGGAAAGCTTTTGACTGTGTCCAACAGGGCCTTAAATGTGTGACCTCTGCTTCCATTATGAAAATATCGAGCTATTAATGTTATTACAAAGAAAATTTATATATAAATAAAGTTATTAGGGGTTTAAAAGTCCACTCAGCTGTTGTCAGGAGTGATTGCTGAGGACACCCTCATAAGCAGATCAAAAGGACAGCTGATACTGCTGCCAAGTAAGAGCCCACTCAGTAAAATTTAGAATCCATTAAGAAAAAATGAGCATAACAATTATTGCCCAGTTAGAGTAATAACATGCTGTCATCTCAAGTCAAGGTTACACAAAATTGTTTCAAATTGTTACTAATTGTTTTTTCCTGAGGCAAATTGTGTCTGGGCCTGATCACAGCATCTCAGTCACCTGATTTGTGTTTGTTGAGGAGAGGAGATCAGTCCGAGGATCTGCTGATGGCTTCAGGAGGAACACTTAGAGGAAATCTCCCTCTCCCGCCTGCCCAGAGACGCCCAGCTGATGCTCAGGGGGTGGCCAGTCAGACGAGGTAGCGCAGACACTGTCATAAGGAAAGCTTTTCCTGGAAAAATGATGCATTACCCATCACCTTTGAATCTGGAACAGCACATACTGTGCACTCCCACAAAGATGAGGACTGCATATTGTGTCCCACTTGACCCTGCCTCCACTGGCTTGGTTCACATGAAACATGATGTGAATATACAGTAAATATACAGTATATATGTACTATAACAGTATATAGCAACAGTATAAAACAAATGCATGTAACACATGTAAGTTTATTTTGTTTTGAATAAATGAACTCTGTCCCCAAACGTTCCAGTAAACTAAAATTTAATGAAACAAATTCCTCCTCACAGCTGCAGTATGTACTAGAATTATGTCTCTTGAGCTGTTTCTATATCACTTGAATAACATGTGAAGCTATCTGGCCAAGCCAAAGTTGAATTATTTATGCTTGTCCTATTTCCATTAACCCTCACATTTTTTTTTCTTTAATTAGGCTCACAATAGACTCAAGTACAGACAAATATTTTTCCTTCACTAAATCACAAAGGTCCTACAGGTCTGTCTGAATAGAGTAAATACTTTATCTGGTCCTAGAAAACCAGAGGTAACTGCTCAAAAAATAGAGTTTCTGCTGTTTGTCTCTTTTGTGGTCAGATAAAAGTGGGTCAAAAATCCATGTTTGCACCCCCTTTTCACACATGAAGACCCCTGTCCCTGAAGAGTTAGAGGGAGAAGTCTGTGTTGCCTCAGCAAGCAAATAAAATTTCAGCGATATAATAAGACAGAGGTGTGACTTAAGGCAATAGCAGAATCCACCACAGACACATTATGGAGAGGCTGTCTGACTAAAGCTGCAACAGTCATAATACTATGACAAATGGTGGTGGAGTTTCATGCAATCAGAGTCATTATGTTCCTTTGCAGTTGCACATCTGTTCATAAAGAAGGTATTCATGTAATCGTCTTTAAATGTAGCTTTTATTCGTAAGGGAGGTGGAGGAAAGGCTGGAAACAGTTCCAAGTTTCAGTTTGAGAAGTCTCTGTCTCCATGGGTTTCATCCACCAGAAAAGGAAAAGCCTCTCCTCTGGTCCCCTGTGAAGCAATTTGTCGAGGCAGCACATAAATTACACAGCCAGGTTTGGGTGTCACTTATTACAGACAGGTCAGATCCTGACTGAAAGGTCTGGATATAAAAAGCATCTCTGATTTGTCTCTTTCCTCTGAAATGTTACTCAACCTGAGTGGGAGGAAATGCTATGAATCATTATTAACAGCCGCTGTGTACAGCCCGCAGGACTCAGGACTGTGTGACTGAAGGAAGAGTCCAGTTATAGTATGTCACAAAAGTTGCATACAGGGGTCACAAAATCTAGAAAAGTCACACTCGAATAGTCATATCTACTGATATAAGGAAGGTGGCGTTTGCTGCACCGTCCTTTATAGTATCTAGGACATGTCAATTTAACTGTGTTAATGTATTTCACTATTTCCTTCTTTGCAATTATTCATTATCTGCTCATTGAAAACCAGTTACTTTACTGTGCTATTACTTCATTTTTCATTCATTTCTGTGTGGAGAAAATCCCAAAGCTGTGATCAGATAATCTGTAACAGATGTTCAGTGACAAACCACAAGCTTGACACAAAGCAGCAAGACTTATATACTGTATTGAAGACTAAGATATCATTTGTAATTAGTCTGCGGCGGAGTTTACTCAGTCAGTCTGCACTTCACAGATATTCTGTTTTCATAATCGGATAAATTACATGTTGCACGGTGGTATGCTTTTTTGTAATGGAACAGTGAGAAAAATAAAATGGTGTAAGCTGGCATTGTGGCTCTAACATTGAGAGCACAGGTCTTTGCCTTTCATGTTTTCAATTTAGCCCATGCTGAATGAATGTGATTATGCAAATGACAATAGGACATCAAAAGGCAGCTGTCTCATTTTCTCTTTACAGTCAATCAATGAGATTTGGTTGAAATTCAGGACTAAAGTGTCCTCTGTGTCATAAGAGCAGCACATTCAGTGACAAGCTAGGTCTTTGTTTGGAGTATAATGTGTCTCTAAACCACTGCTGGAAGAAAAGCTGACACTGAGTGTTTCTGTCTTACACACATGCAGCTCAGACAGTGCACAGATAGATACAGAAATAAGCACTCTTATAGTGTGTTGATTAGCACTACAACACTGGAGTGGAGTGTTACATCTTACTGCACACTGACACAGAAACGTGAATGTGCCTTAAGATGAGCGCCGTTTACTCCATCAGATTGATTTATTTCAGTGGATGCTAAGGCTGATGTTTGAACTCATGTAGCAGGAAATAACACTGAGACGTCTCAGTATGGTGCAGTCTGCTATGCATGAGAACGTCATATGCTAGAAACTAGGAAACAACCCAGTCTGCTATATTCCATTTATATGCTGCTATATAGATTTTGCCTTAGCTTTATCCAGTTTTGACTTTATGTCAACCTGAATAGATAAATTCTAGCAAAGACAGACAAATGCAAAAGCCAATATGTCATGTTCTACAAAAGGTATTCAGATGTTTCACCTACTCCTGCTAAAATTTTGGCCGGTTGACATGATACCAGACTTCTTCCAATAAACGTTACTTCTGAGCCCATTTCATGTTTTTCTGCAACATGCTTTTCTTTTACTGAGACCATGTGAACCTAACACAATAAAATAAATGACTAAAAACCAAATCGAGCTTTCTGTTTCTCTTGGAATCTCTTATGTTGAGAAATAAAACTGCTCCTGCCTCTTTGGAAACAATAACTGACAGACAATGACACTGTGTGTCATTGTCACTGAGTGTAAAAGTCACTTTCTCACCCAAGTGATTGAATCATCTAATATTACGAAGCTCTGCACCACTTGCCCAGGTTGTTCAATATCAGGAAGTTCATAATGTAACACTTGGTGTCCCACTGGATTAGGCAGTAATTACATGAAATGAATACTTTAATTACGTAGACGCTTCTGATAACTGCATATTTGCCCTTGGTATAGTTTGCATTCCTGGATCCTGAGCACATTCTCCACAGATCATGAAACTGAAATCTACCCTCACCACTTCCTCGCTATTTTGGGGGCGTGGAATTTCACAAGGGAGTTGACTATATTGATAATGATGGGCACACTGCAGGCGTTCCTTCCTCTGGGATTTGTCCTTACATGAATGGCCCCTGGAGTTATTATCTGTAATGATAATGACTTCTCTCTCTCTCTCTCTCTCTCTCTCTCTTCCGGCTGCTTTACTAGCCAGGGTCCTCAGAATGAGGCCAGAAACCAAATTCTTTCCTTGTCTGGACAAAGAGAAAGACCCTTGAAAATGTGTCACATTGGTACTTATATAATCTTCCTAATGTACTGTCAAGTTGAAAATTGAATATGACTGCTACATTTTCATTAAGGAAGACAGAGTCACTGATATTTATTTGTACAGAAAAATATTCTTAGTTAATTAGTATCCTGAACATTGACCTTAAACCAAGAAGTGCTTTGTTACGATGAGCTGCAATAACTAAAAAAATCAGAAGCAGTTATTTAAGGAATGCAGTTCATTTTGTTGTAATCTGTTACACAAAGACCTTAATCTTAGCAGTTGTTTACAATTCAGAACTCATATTTTTAATTTTACCACAGGGTTTCAAGGGCATCCTCTCCTCTTTCAGTTCTTCTGCATTTTGAATCATTCGAAGTGCTTTTAATTTACTTGGATTTATCTTTGTTTCTAATTGTTGTTGTGTTTTGTCAGAAATTGTTTCCTCACTCAGAACTCATTTAAAAAAAAGGTGAGGCTTAAAATCATTACCTCAGTTAAAGGGGCAATGTGTAAGACTTGGGACTGGGATGCTTTCTATGCATTACACAGAGCAACAGAGGTCGAGAGTGAGGATCTGCTTTGATGATTTGATAAAAATTACTAATTTAAATACAAAGCTTAAATGATGCTGGTGTGGGATTCAGATAATTGTTATGAGCAGAATTATGCAGATAGCGTATGTCTAGGAAGTTATTAACAGAAAAACACTGATTCTAATGCAGGTCATCTATGACCCACTCACGGTCGCCTGTCAGGACCACATGTTAAAAACCCCTGCATGTTGCAGACCATTGCCTCCTCAAAGCAAGCAGGTCACCAGATGTTACACAGTCAAATAAAAATGAGTGCTGAATGACATGGCATGGTGATGAGGAGGAAACTGTTGGAAATAGTTTGATATAAGGGGGGAGTGGTCTGCATCACGCTGTCCTTTATTGGCGTAGAAAAAAAAAAAGACAGACTCATTTTGGAGTTCAGTGCTGGGACGCCGAGCAGCCCTTTCATCCACAGTGCAGATTGTGTGGCCGACAGCCTTTCTCCCCTTACCACTGCTTACTGTCGCGTCTCCTCTCCTGAACAGGTAAGGCATCAGTCTAAGTTATTGTGGCCACGCAAATAGTGTGCGATCTTTGTAGGCTTCAGTGTGTATTCTGCCCTTAGACGTGCTGTATACCACATATGTATCCTCGTTTTAACCATTTTAAGGAAAGTTAATACCCAGGAGCCAACAGTGTATTCCGTACAGGAGTGAAACATCGTGATCCTTTGCGCATTCCATCAAGCTGCAGCGCACAGCGAGAATCAGAAGGATTTTGCATGGTGGAGAGAGGTTACCGTTAGTGTGACAGATAATGTAAGAATTTGTCAGTTTTCAACATGCACAGGAGGTGTGCTCTTGTTTGCGGAGGTCGGTGGGTAAAGGTAGAGGTGACGCGCGCCTTTTCCCTGTCTATCCACATTCCATTACTATGTAGACGATCGGACTGAAGCGCAAGAGACACCTGCAGCGGGAAATCAGAGACTGTGAACAGGGGTTTTCTCGAAGTGATTTTTTTTGTGTGTGTGTGACCTATTCTCGTATTATTTTCGCGTACAGTGAGAAATACATAGGAAGAACAACGATTTTTCTTTAATCCTCAGAGCGCACTCATTACAGCCGAACTACAGCCTAGAATATTCTAAATAGTCATTTAAAATGGGTTTGTGATAAAGACCTTGGAAATAAATGCTTTAAAAGCTTGACCTTAGAAGGTGACAGCATCGTGCCCACCTACAGTATTTCGTCTAGTGACTGTGTGTGTGTGTGTGTGTGTGTGTGTGTGTGTGTGTGTGTGTGTGTGTGTGTGTGTGTGTGTGCTGGATGTGCTTCCAGTTCTCTGGTGTTTATTTCATATTTGATGTGCTGAAGCCAATAAGTTTCTCGCCTCTGTCTTCACATGTCTCAAGCCAATTCATGTTATTTGTTTTTGTGCTGATATACAAGAATCATTAAAAAGAAAATTACCCTCGACACACACACACACTCACACCCACACGTTCAGTCACCCTTTTCCCACCCAGGAAGGTACTACAGCATAATAAATATGCCATTAGCCATTTTCATTCAAAGGCAATACCCCCCAAATTGTATTCACTGATCACACTCCTCTGTCACTTAGTCTAGTGGAATGATGATTAATATGCCACTTTGCGGCTTAATTTCTAAGCACTGACTTAATAAATCTGCCACATTCATGTAGCCCCATTGATTGCTCTCCATAGGGTCATGTAGAGAATACATATTGGCCCCTTCACATCCTCATCGCCACATAACGACAGAGGTGAGCAGACCTCAGCCACCAGTTTCCCTTAATTCACATCATGGAGACGATGCAGTACATAAACAATTTGCATCAGTATAGCTTGTTTCCTTGTTTCCCCTGGAAGGCAGTGTAGTCTGCATAAAATACAGCTGATACACCAACATAAAGGTCCATCTGTGTCTAAAAAATACACACATACGCAGTCTCTCCCAGTTTGGGGCCTAGGAACGTCCAGGTGCTCTTCAGTGTAATACTGGGAAACATGAGCAAAATGAGGACCCATTCAATCCACCATTATTTGAATTGACAGAGGATAACACAATGATAAATTCTTTAAAATGACATATTTTAATGGCTTTATAATAATGCAAATCCAAACAAACCCATCCCACATCAGTGTAATTAAAACACATTATTTAGAGTGTTGTTTAGGAGGAAGCTAAGGCATTCATGGCATTCTCTCACATTTCAGAGCTGAATGCTCTGTGTTTTTTGGGTTATCACTTCATGTTGCCCAGGTTCTCTGGGTTTTTGCTCAGCAGCAGCGGTCTGAACAGGTAGGCAGCGCCTGCTGAAGGCTAATCTTCACAGGGGTGATAGAGATAACAGTGATGTATGAAGCGGATGGGGTGGTTTAACACCCAGAGCTGACTGTTGTCTAGCGGGGTCAGGTCTGTGATACCGGAGTACTGCTTCAGCCAGCTCCTCTCATGCTTGGGATTTGTCAGTCTTAATAGCTGCAGGTGGATCCAAGCAGAGCCAGCCTCTGTATTCACAACCTGCAGATGCCTTGATGAATGCTGTGTTGCTGCTCAGGCATCTGTCAGTTGCTTCTGCTCTCCAAGTAAAATACTTCCTTGGCCAGCAGCCAGTCAGCTGTGACATGGTTATGTTGCATTTCACTGTTAAGTTTCACAGTAAAAGAGATGGCTGTGTTATTCCTGAAGGAGACACTACACCTGGAAATTGTCACCAGTGCCAGTACCACACCTCAGCATTGGTAAGAAGTAGTATCACGGGCACCTTGTAAACGCTGAATTTGTGATCTTGCATAGATATAAAAAGCAACTGCACAGTGTAAGCATTGAAATTCACTGCACTCGAGGCCTGAGAAACCTGGTCAAAGTGAATATCACAAGCTCATTAAATCCACACTAGTCAATATCTGTGTATTAACAATTTATCAAATAACTATGAGCATTCTCCATAGATGTTTTTTTAGCATCTTTTAGCTCATTATTTATCTCTGCCCATGTAAAAGATTCAGTCTCAACCCAGCAAAAAGGCTGTGATAAATCCACTGTGTGCTAACTGCCCAGCACTAAGAGACAGTGGTAAGTTTGTGACTGTTTAGTGGCCAAACGTTTAGAACCAAATTTTTTTTTCTCAGAAGTTGGTGGAGACCAAAGCAGAGCTTAAAGGAGAGTGAATATTGGATTTAAATTTGCCCTTATGGCCTGAAGGACAACTCCAATAAAGTTTCTCCATGTCTGCTGGATGTGTAAACCGGCATTGCTTGCTAGCTAGAATTAACCCAGTGGTGGAAGAAGGAGGAATGCAATCAAAAACCTTCACCTGGCACTATGTTTTATTGTTGTCATCAGCTGTGTGCAAAGTGCAGTTGTGCAAATGTGAATTGTATAAAAAAAAGTCATGAATGTAAAATAAATAAAAATAATAATAATTAAAAAAATTAAAGACAAACTTCAAATTATTTCATATCATTTCTGTGCAAATCACTCAAACAATCCTGACACAAAAATGTCTGATTTCATGCATATTTAGGCCCCTCTAAGAACCATATTACCAACAGAATCACCCCTATGGACTAGTTTACATATGGTACATTCTAAGCTTCCCCCCTCTACTAACACCTTTGGAACCTTCCACTTCCAGGCTGACAGGTAGACCAAGAAACTGTATAAAGGTGATAACAGATGGATGCATAAGGACAAAACATTTGGCAACCCCAAGAATATTCCAGACCTCCAAATGACCTTAGAGTTAAACGGTGTGTTTCTATTTGAAATGGTTGTCATTACTGCTCATCTGCATAGCACAGCAAGCTAAGAGGCTTTACTGTTTGCTAACACTAGCTTACCATGGTAACACAGTTGCTAATGCTAATGCTAATGCTAAAGACTGGCAGTGACACTTGAGCACTGGGAAAGTAGTGAAACAGTGGTGTTAGCCTAGCACAACACAAGTAGCAACAATCCTAGCACCTGGCAATGTGTGTGCTGTGTGCTACCCACTTATTAGAAGGCTGGGGTAGCCCCATGACAGCCATACTTTTTAAACTGACCATGTGTCAGTGTTGTTTTTTGCTAGTTCTGTGTCAAGTTGGTAAAATCTCAATTAATGCAGCTTTAAGAATCTTTATCTGATACAAAGAAAATAATCAAACTGATGTTTGCTGCCATAAACTGTTCTGCTACTTAAATGTTCCCATGTGTGAACTCAAGCTATGAAAAACTAATATAGTTTATGGTTCATTACAGTTTTCTGAGAATCATGAATTTGGTCAACAGAATTGTGTAATACAATGTGATATGACTAAATCATAATGTCACAGTTACACTGACAATCAATCAGTGATCAGAAAAAAAAAAAAAAGAAAAATTACCGCACACCAATTTTCAAATATGTCTAATATCTAATTATCTCCTGACCCTTAATTAAATTTGGTGTCGGCAGTCTTAAACCAGTTATCTCTGGTAACATTCCAAACAAAACTCTGTAGTTTCATTTTGTCTCCTAGTTCTTGTTGCTTGTACCAGCGTCAGATTATTTCTGCCACGTGCTGTAGCCAGAAGGAAGGACTGGACAGAGAGATATTGATCAAATTGACTTGATCACACCTGTGCGGCCCCATAGGCACTGGATTAAAAGTAATTTTTCTTTATTAAAAATAAGCATTTGGTCATGGAGGCCCTAGTTGCTTAATGAAAAAATGCACACAAAAGACAGCCTACATTACTCAGTGCTGTCATTTAATGTGATTGTTGTCCCTTTAAGATGAATTCAGAGAGGAATTGTGATTATTAAAGGTGTGATTATTGACTGGACAGGATCAAATGTGTTGTCAAGTGTTGAGCAGCAGAAGAGTTATTTTGAAGAAATTTAATAACGTGGAGTAAAAACATGACTAGCAAATCACCAGATCTGATGATGATTCAGCAGCTCAAAATGCAATTTTAGCTTTCTTTTATACCTTCCATTTTAACAGGTATTTAATATGGTGTTCAATTTGAGGTGAAATTTGGAGATTCTTTCAGTTTTACTTACTTTCCAACTCTCTCGAACAGCCCCTTCAACCAAAACATTCTTATGGCTCATGATTTTATTTGGAGTCCTAATGTATTTGTAAGGCCTCCAAGAGCCGCCAGTGGAGAGATTTTTTTGACCCATATAGATCCAAAAAATGTTTCAGAAGCTTTTTTAGCCATACAGGAATTTTATTTTGGATAAACACTAAATAATTGCAATTGCAAAGCACAAAAATATTTAACATTCCCTCAGATGCTGTATCAGTATTAACGTTTGGAAAAAAAATATTGCAGTTAATAACTTATCAGCATTCTGTCAACAGTGACTGAGATAAAGGCTGTGTTTCTGATCCTTCAGCGACAGTAGTCAGGAGAGATTCAGAGGGAAGCTGAAGGTGCAGTGTGAAGACATGTGGCCGGGCTGCAGGAGGCCAGGTAAGCAGGAGAGAGTGGTGACTTTCACTCTCTGATAGAAACTGACAGAAGCTTGATGGAGACTGTGCAGCCAACATCATGTTGAATTATTTCTGACATGGAACTACAAGACCCCTTAAAGCCAGAGAAGAGCATTTTACACCATAGTATTGGAATTAATGAAAGAACCCGACCAACAGACTTCTCAGATTTTGTGTTGAAACAGGCCACCTGTTCAGTTCTGTTATACCAAAACTCTGCTTGTCAACTGTTGAACCCAGCAGCTGGAGAATACAGCTAAGTAAGCTTGTACAGTGCAACATGTAAACTGTTCACACCTTGGTTTGATTTGTTTTATTTGTAATTTGCTTTTTCTCAGCAGAATTGTTGCCTTTGTGTGATGTACCTTTGTCTAATGCTCCCTGGCAGAAGAAGCCTGGCTTATGAATAAATCAGGGCCCTGACTTTCACTGCTTTGAACGATAGCGAATGGAATTACCATGTACAGTACCATACTGAACTGGGAGCTACTTTCATCTTTTTTTTTTTTTTTTTGGCCCCTCTCCTGCTAAAAATAGTCCAAATGCTGCAAAGTGCTGTCTGTATATTACATCGGTAAACGTATGCACAATTTCATAAATAATTCTGGTTCGTTTTGTTGTTTTCTACAACAATTGTTTTTTTTACAATCAATTATTCATATCAACCTGGCTGTGAACCCATTTATTGTATCAGGATTTTGCACAAACAGACTTTAATTGCTTATTTCTTACGTAAGATAACCACCTTCACTCACTGGTCACCAGTGATTTAAGACTAATCTTTTTAGCCAGGCAGCAGATTTCTCTTTGGAGAGCAGCAATTATTTTTCTGTCAAAAATTTCTCAAGAAATATATCATCTGATTTTTTGATTAATGTCTGTCAGGAAGCTGATTGTAACTGTAATAGTCTTAGTGTTTGATTAGACATTTTTGCACCTCTGTACCAGTGCCAATATTCCAGATTTAGATTTTTATAGTAATATCTAAGTTTAGAGCTGCAGTCCAGAACAGGATTACCAAAGCAATATTGCAAGTAAACAACTGCATGCTCACAAAATAATTTTAGGGAAAGAAGTTTTATCTGTACCCTAAATACTCCATCTGCACAAACCACCACTACACCACAGTGAAGTTTGGAAATTTACAAACAGACTCTTCAGTCGGGGCTCTGAGGTATGAGGGAAAGATGTCTGAGGATAACACCTCAAAAACAAGATGGGAGCCGAGTCTAGTTTCCTCAAACAAATCCTCTGTTGTGCCGGCATCACTAACACATTAGTGATGGTGCACATTTTCAAACACAGACTCCGCTTCAACTCGAGCAACACCAGCGCAACACTGATAGAAAGCCTGTAATATGAACCTGTGACACAGACACTTACTGCAAACTCTTAAATAGATGATATTCATAACAGGTGGAGTTTCAGCTCATCATCAGAATGGAAATCCAAGAAATGGGTATTGGGTGGGTGGGGGGCGGGGGGTAATTTATGCCCTTCCAACAGCATGCTTGGGCGATGTGTGGATTTTTGGAAGGTAGCAGGCTAAAATAAGGCTGGCAGTCAGTTAGTCAGATAAAACCTTGACTTGCATGAAATGTTAGTTTATCCCAGATGAGGATATATTGGTGGAGAATGCTGTGTAGGCTTTAGAGCAGCTTTGTGCCTTAGAACAATGTATAGATTTTACTATCAGCATAGGAAGCTTCTGTCTATGATGGGAATGTATATATTATCCATTGCCTTCACATAATTTCTCTGAGAGAGAGAGAGAGAGAGAGAGCTAACAGTTACCCAATCAAAATGTGAATCAAACATTTACAGGAGCCATTTTACCTCAGAGCAGCTGTGAGTCATGGTTGAAAGAAATTTATCTATCTGTCAGACAAATTGAGTTACATAGCTGTCAAAAAATTTAAGATCAGACATGTATTTCATTTCAACTTTACCCTTTTAGGCTGATTATGTTACATATTTGGACAAGCAGCACAGATTAGAGTTTTCCTTTATTGTTCATAATTTCAAACACTGTGCTTCAGTTTTAACATTAATTGGAAAAAGTCTTTGAGGAGCTACTAACATTAACTTACACTGAGTTATAGTAACATCCAGGACTGGTTTCCAGTGGATGTGCTCTCATGACCTTTATCCACACAAAGTAATGTAGTATGAAATGTTCCTTGGCACTCAGGCAGGTAGGTAGCGAGCTAGTAAGCCAGACATGCTAACATTTGCAGCTTAGATTAAAACAGACAACACTTTTTAATTCATTCCTTACACTTTTGCAGTTCTATTTTTGGCCTCTTGACCTTTAGCAGCATGTACCAAATACATACTACAGTGTATGCAGTGAGGCTGTCAGCTGTGTAGCAACCTGTTCAGCTTGTCTTTGCCTCTTCTTATTCACTGCAGCTCGAATAAGTTAGTGAAAATTACTTTCCCTCTGGCACCTCCATCCATCAAATCCTGTCTTTAGTCCTATCGGATGTTGACGAACAATGTGAGTGTGTGTGATGTTTCATGAATCCATGTGCTCCTTGATGCAGGATGTGTGCAGCATAGCTATTTTTAAGACATGTATTCAGCACTCAGCCTCTGCTTCGATGGAGGAGGTTGGTTCTGATCAAGTTTGACACTCACTAAACGATCGTGAGAGCTCTTGACAATCAGCTACTTTCTTTGTGCATGTCTCGTAATGGAAAACTATTAATCTAATAAGTATTCATTCACTGAGGTAGGTGTATGTATGTGAGCGGTGCTTGGGGCGGGTGTAGCGTGTGTGCATTTGTGTGCTATTTTTACATCTGGGTTAATTCATATAACCTTTTTGTAATGCAGTCTTACTCTGTGAGGTGGTAACAGTACATTAGTACTGAATATAATGTCAGAACTTCACTCAATGCAGCTCTGCAAGAAGAATGTAATTGAGAGTGAGCCCATGGGAATTTGATGGGGAGACTGAGAATCTCGTAATGATATCTATATCTACTGTACAGCAAGCTATTTCCACAAATGGCCCAGTAATATGCCTTTAAACTTTGTGAACGCAATGCTTAGCTTGCGGAGAAGGCTGACTCTCATAAGTCTCTGCGGATTCTGTGCATATAGTGTATCAGTCATCTGTTCCTCTGTCAGACCTCGTTGAGCATGTACTGTATGTAACGCCACACGTAACACTGGAAGAGCGAATGAATGCAGAGAACAAAACGAGAGCTTCTTTGTGATTAAGCAGAATTTCCAATACCACTTTCTTGTAATCTACAGAGTAGCATAAAAGGTGAACCTTGGCAGCCTGCAGTGTGATTAATGCACTGCTCACTAAATGGATTTGCAATGAAACAATCGTGTGATGAGCTGCTTACACTCGCAATAACCTGCTACCTCGACAGCAGCTTGGCTCTTTCTGCTCTTTCATGTGAGAATCTTCATGGAACAGGCACAGTAGGCTTATTCATGTCTGTAAGTGTGACCAGTAATTTCCAAAATGTCAGAACCATCAGAATTGTCCAAGCTTATCAGTTCCTTTTATTGGTGCTGGCATGTTTTTCTGGCAGTTGCACATTGCAAAACAGTTATGTCAAACTCGTGTTTACCCTGCGCAAAACTTACAACATGAAGGAGTCATAGTGGAGAGGAAGAAATGAAGAAAGATGTTGACAGATAGATAAAATCCCTCAGTTTCAGTTTGGGTAAATCTTACGTTAGAACGCCTTGTTTCAGTCTTTTCAAACTAGCACACACCTGTGAGTCGTGTGCATTGCAGTAACTGAGTGCAGTAACTAGGTGTCTGCAAACTGAGGTTTCTCTGTTTGCAGACACCTTTGTAGTGTCTACTAATAGCATGCATCTGGGGCATTTAGGGGACATCTGTAAATTGTAGCTACAGAAAATAATCTGTGTTAAACTCTCCCCCTCTGTACCACATGAGTGTCTGTATGCACATCGTTTACACGCTGCATCACCCACCACCACTAGTAAATTGGGGAAACACTGTAATGTCTGTAAAATGGTAATTTCAGGTAAGGGCGGAAACACCAGCATTAGGCTAAAACATCTTTCTACACAACATGCGCTGAAATTACAGCAATGCCATGTATTTGATGCAATGGCATGATTGCCACAACCGTCCAACCGAGCGGCACGTCCACTACAGACAGTAAATATCCTAGCACCACACCAGCAGGCTTAGCAGATAGTTACTGGAGCTAGCTCAGAGAAAACAAAACGGCTGTATGGATGCTGAAAACCTGTGAAGGCCTACTTTCTTTCCACACAGATAACTGATCAGGGATAGATAAGGGAATCGATAAAATATCAGACAATAATGTTTCTAATGTCATCAGTGTCAGTAAAATTGATCAAATTCCTTCCTGAGTGACCAGAGAGCGTCACCCTTTACAAATACAGGCCTTAGCTTCCTCACAGCCACTTTTAGACCATGTGGGGTTTTCCTCACTCTCTACCGCAGGTCACCTGGTCAGAGGCCTGTTTGTCCCCACAGCCTGACTGTGTTGACTTTGTCGTCTGTGGCACTATCAGTTATCTGGCCCTGTGACCTGCAGTATTTCTCCCTGACATAGCCAGGCAGTACTCCCAGCCCCCCCGGCCCATCTCTCAACACAGCTCCTCAAGACATCATATTTCCAAGACAACTCATATCCTTCGTGTGGTGAAAAATAGCTCCTGACATCTGTGATTATTCTAAACCTTTAAACTGTCTTTTCCTATTACGCTTACTGAGTTGTGATAGATTAAGCTTTATCTTCATGGCCACATTGCACCACTTTTTTCTTTGCACTGGATTGTTTATGTTTGTGTCTGTCCAGAAAAAGCCTTCCCTTGCAGGAATTCATCAAAGCGCTTTGTCCTAATATCGAGGCAGCATTAGAACAGGCTGCAAGGTCTAATAGATTAAGACCACTGCCATCCTTCAGCCCCACCACTGATTGTGCATGGTGATTTCATTACCTACAGGAACGTTCTTATACTTTTGTCTCAGAGCAAAATGGTGTTAAACTTAAATAGCAATTTCCTCCTAATAGAAAACATGTCCTGAAGATACAAGGGTATAACCGTGTATCTACTGTGCTGACATACCTTTATCAACAAATATAGATTCCTACCTGGCCAAACAATAACTGGACCTCGGCTGCAGCAATTTGTGGTTGAATTTAAGTGAATGAGCACCCAACAAGGAAAGTCATAATATTTCTTATAGAAATTCTGTTGGTGGATTTGACCTGTGCAACTATGATTGGATTAGATGCAGGCTTCCTGTCAGGTGCTTTTTGTTGAAGTGGGGGGTCGGTGGGCTGCGCCCGTGACGAGCGAAGCCACTGCCCTGCGTGGCGGTGGAGGATGGATGGCCTCGGAGTACAAGGTCCAGGAGAAATGTGCCCACCGTGCCGTTAGGGGATAGGGAGGAGATGATTCATTTTCAGCATCACTTCACCCAGGATGATCTCATTACTTTGTGTGAGTGGACAGTCCCAGCGATGACAACTCGGCAAGTCTGCAGAGCCTCCACCCTGAGAGGCGTGTCGTATGAGACATTACACGCTCCTGCACTGTTTGTGTGTTGATTATAGAATATAATAGAAAAATAGGAGGAGCACAGATTTATTCAGGATGTCCTTTCAGATGATTGCATGCAGGTGTGTTGAAGTGATAGTCTTCTCTCCCTCTTTAAACTCTACTACTACTAAACTACTTTTTATTTAAAGTCTATCGTTTTGTTGATGCTACTAATAACCAAATTCATAAATATGAAGTGGATATTATTTACATTCTGCTTTTGATGCATCAGTTGTACACTAAACAATCAGTTGCTGACACCTGTGCTTGTTCATGAATCTTAATCATAATGCAGACAGTTGGAAGTGACATTCTCTCTCTGTTATTTATGACTTCTTCTGTTTACATGTATACTTAGCATAAACTGCATGTACATAATACAGTATCTTGATAAAAGATGCATAGTCAGAATGTAAGAGAGGGGCGATCACCTGTTCGACCTCATCGTATGTTTTTTTTTTTTTTTGGTATAAACAGAAGGTTAAATAATCAGAAAATCTGGAAGTGTCTGTCATGTTCTCTTTGAACATGTAGAGCGACGCGTATTATACCTCTGTGTGTGCTAATTAAAATGAGGCACAACGTCATATCTGAGCTGTACAGAAGAGAGCCTTGTGTTTTATCAGTGTGCTGTGAGGCGAGTATATAATCCTACCACGCCTTGTTAAATGAAAACAGAAAGATTAAACAGAGGTGTTACAGAGCATTTTAATGATCCATACCTGCACTGTAGCTTATAGAGGAAAATCCCAGGAGAAACATTGTTGGTCTTCACATGTTTCTCTGAATGTTGTTTGTCCAGTGACATGTTTCCATTATGTGGGACAAGAAAAAGTAGAAATACCACGATGTACATGTAAGTGTAATTTGAAATTTTGCAGAAGTACAATATTATCACCAAACTATAAGTAAGTAGCAGAAGATGCTCTCAGTGTGATACTATATATTATTGTTTTACGAGCCTTGGGCAGCATTTATTTGTTGCAGCTTAGCTGAGGTGGAAGTAATTTTAAGTAGATTTTATTCTGTTGGGCAGTTTAATCTATGACAGTGCATCATATTTCATAATGTGATCGTGTGGAAGATGTTAATCTGCAAAGTAACATGTAACTGATGCTGTTAGATAAATGCAGTCAAGTAAAAATTACAATCTTATAATCAGTAAAAGTGTCAATTGTACTCAAGGACAGCACTAAACGTTTTGTTAGATCTTTATTTTGTGTCGTGTACAGGGACCACCTATATTCCTTTATACAACTTCTGCCATTCTCAGCATTTTCCAAAACAAACTCCTGGTTGTTCAGTTTACACACTACACTTACCAACAGCCAATCCAGGAACGATCATCGGCTTTGACCTACATTTTCATGACCTTCAAATACCAAACTTCAAGTTTAATATCTGGAATTCAGCCACCACTGCTGTTGTAAACTTTTCCTTAGGGCTTGTTGTATAAGTCAAGAGTAAATGTACTTACTGTGCTCACAACTTTTTTAAAACAAAATATTGTTAAGGCATTTTATGCTTCTGTTAGAGAAAGCTTGAGCTTGAGTCCTCCTTCAGTGTCTACACTCAATGCGTTTACACAGCACTGAGTGCAGGTCACCTGTGTTTTGGCAGCGCTCCGAGCGCAGTACACTATCGCTGTAGTTACTCAAGTAAAACAGAAGAAAATAGACTTAAACAGTAAAAATAAACTGTGGTTCTGTGTGTGTAGCACAAGTGAAATGCAAGCCGTCAGCAGCCCGTGTAGACAGGTGCATGGTGTTTAAAAAAAAAACACACCTGTTCCATCAGATGTTCATGTGATGGACTGAAAAACACATTCTCGGTTCACAAGTCAGAGACAGCAGACCTCTGAAGCAGTCATCTCCAAAGGCTTACAGAAAACAGTCACTACAGCATTTTATTTTATTGATAATAAATGAACTCAAAGTCCCACATCTGTAGCCGAGGCAGAGAAGTGACTTTGTTGGTCTGTGCCTGGAAAGACAGAAATGGCCTTGATTCTGAATTTCTCTAGCAAATGTGTTGGTTTCTATTATTAAATTTTTTTAAATTTATTTATTTTTTTCCACATCAAAACTGTGGCAAACACAAGCAAGGTCAAATTTTCTCATTAGTTTTGGTTTTACAGAGAAATCCCAAAGTATTGATGCCAGTCTGCCGAGTCATGAATCTGACAAGCAGAACCATGACCAGTGCGGTTTGTTTTATCTGCATCAAGCCAGAAAGTGTCTCTTCTCAGTCTGTGTTTGCAAATGTGTGAGCTGTGTTAGTGGAGAGGCTTCATATTGTTTTCTGTTACTCAGTGCTCGTATTGTTAAGCTTTAATTGTGTTTAAATTTTAATGCACTAGTTTTCTATATGTCTGTCTGTGGCTCTGTGCAGCTCACTGAGCAAACAGGGCTTAAATTTTTACCTGACTATAATACATTATTACATTGTTTAGGGCATGTGGCATGATTTTTTTGTGTGTCATGGCTAAAAGGTGCCTTGGTATAATATTGTTTTGTGTTACACTTGTTTTATCACTTGTGTGTGAATTTAGATCAGATGTTCATCCAGTGAAGTGGCTGTGAATTCACCACATACATTTCTGTTCAGGAATAAGAAGTTTAGATGTGGAAAAATGATCAGAGAATGGGAGTCATCACATAAACCAGATAAAACGGTGTATTTTTTGCTCTCCAAAGAATTTAGCAAACTAATGTCTCAGTTCTTTTCCTTCCCATGCATTGTAGGGCTATTCATGCAAAGGTGTTCTTGACCTAAACTGTTACTGTGCAAAAATGTGTTTTAAATAAATAAAAAAGAAAGAAAGAAAAAGAAGCACTGACTGCTGAATGCAAGTCACCACAGTTTATCTTGTAAAGATGATGATTTCATTTCTTTGTGTCCCACTTTGAAGATTTAGCATCAGGGACCAAACTTCAGTGATCACGTTACAATCAGACAAGAGGCTGAGAGTGAACCGGGGATGAAAAGTGACCTTGCAGCACAGAGCAGCCAGATGGTGAAGTGAAATAAATACATGGGGTCAGAACAATTTTAGACCTTGACCACATGGTACAGAAGGTACTTGAACACATCATGACACAAACATAAACTGCAATTATTTGTTCATAGGGAATGACGTGCTGTAAAAACCTTTTCCTTATTCACGTACATGAGCAGTGACACAACTGCTCTTAAAAGAAAGACAATCTTAAGTGAGTCCTGCATTGAAGGACAGGATTTAAAATAAGCTCAAGTGCACTGACATTAGAAACTAATGTTTACTGTATGTCATTCTGTGATTGTGTTGCAGTTTCACAAATTGATCAGGGTAGTTATTGGCTTTAACTTGTTTGCTCTGCGCTCAGTGCAGTGCAGATGCAGTCATGTGAGCGGAGCCAAAAAGTCTCAGTCAGCTCTTGTTTGCAGCCTGGATCAGTTCAGTAGCTGAAGGATGCTGACTTTGTCAGGGTTGACCTTAATGTATGTATGACTTGATAGGGATGACATGCTCTCTGCTGACATCGCCTCTGATGGTCTTTAAAGTGACATGAACTAGAAGGCAAGACTCAGCAGCCACAACACTGATATTATTAAGGTGAGGTGCTCCTCCCTTAAAGGAACACTCCACCATTTTTCAGCCTTGTCTACTTCCATTAGCCTTGCTGTTTGGATGTGATTAACATCAAATTCATCTTTTTCATGGTGGACATCATCACGTGTCAAACCATGAAAACATGTGTACATAATGATATTAATGATGAAATGAACAAGTAGAATATTGAAAGGGAACGGAGCCATTCATTAATGTCATTAGTTATACCTATGTATTCCCTGCTATACAAATTTAAAGTTTATTACTTTATTGATTCCTCAAGCTGGGCAAATTTATTCTCTGCATTCTACCCGCACCAAGTGAACAAAACACACACACACGCATGCACATGCACTAGAGACGCTGGGGCAGGGGGCTGCCTAGTGAGGCGCCCGGGGAGCTGGGGTGGATTGGTGCCTTGCTCAGGGGCACCACAGCCATGGTCGCAGAGGCGGGGGGGGGGGGCGCATCTCCTTCACCACCACTCAAATCCGTTGTGCTTGAGGAATCTAACCGGTGACCCTCCGATCTCAGGCTGGTCCAAAGTCCAAAGCCACACTCTTACACCACAGTCTTACAGCCACAGCTGCCCCCAAAACAAAGTAAGCGTTTCTGTCCGGTTTCAAACCAGGGACCTTTCACATGTTCGGCGAGTGTGATAAGTACTACACTACGGAAACCCTGTACAACTGTCTGGTATAAAAAAGGTCAAGGCAAGGTAGGCTTCTGTGTGTATCACTTTTCAGCAACAAGGCAACTCAAAGTGCTTTACTTAAGATGTAAAGAGGGATTAAGAGCAGACAGAAAAGAAATATAAGGAAATATAAAGACACTTAGACACAATAGGATTAAAAAAAAGAGTTAAATAAAATAGAAGGTACAGAAATTGAAGAAAACAGATTAGAACAGGAGAATAAAAATTATAGCGCAGTGCAAGATACAGCTGGATGCAAAAGTTTATGCTCCCCTGGGCAAATTCCAACTGTGCTGATTTTTTTAAGTGAAAATAGGAAAATACAGCCCCTGCAGCAAACACACATTATAAATAAGTCTTTCTTCAAATGTTAATGCACTCTTTCTTTTTTATTCCATAAAGTAAAAAAAAAATAAACAGTAGCTGTTGTTGACGTGCAAAAATCTGGGGACCCGAATGAGTCAGGTACTGGGAGGGGGGGTTCTGAGCACTGACTCTGTAGGTCAGTAGGTCAACTAAAATTAATGTGGAGTGCAGTTTATGCAGTTGTTTTAAGGACTAGAATGAAGTTGTCTTTGTACGTACAAATTATGTTTGACCAGGCTTGAAAGTTAAAAGGGTCCTGAAGTAGTTAATAATTATAAGGATTTTGCTGACTGACACCGGCCTGTGTTATCAACCTACAGAGACAGTAAAAACTGCTTATTACACTGACAATCCTGTGCTCACTCAGCTGTGTCTTTCAAGTTGTTTTGTATTTGCAGACTTAAAGACTGAGGACAGCATACCTGGTTTCAGTTGACTGCATTTTCTACTTTATTCCCGTGCAATCCTTTTTATTCAAGTGTCAGAAATGACAGAGATTGTAATGTTTAAAATTGCCTGTTATAGCAGGTTGTTTTATTTGTCTGGTCTGTGCTTGTGCTGCACATGAAAATCCAAGGTTTATCCAATTGTGGAATAAAATCACTCAGCAGTGAACATTCATCATGTCTGAGTGTCTTACAGCAGAGCTTTCTGAAGATACCTCACAATGACTGCAGGTTTTTCTGTTCACAAATCCCTCGGTCCAATCAGCCCGTCCACACAATCTTAGCAAAATACACCTTCAGCTGAAACCAATGCTTCGCTTTTAAGGTGCTGAGGAAATGTCTGTGCAAGTTCTCATTCATCCAGGTCATCCTATCCTAAGGGTTGACTGTTTGGACTCTCTAACCAGTCTGTAGAACTGAAGAAGCTTCTCAGATGAGAAGTGAAACCTCTTCAAGCTTCAAACAAGAAGTCCAGTTGCCTTCAGTCAACCCTTAGAAGTGCTTAGGAAATAAAATCTTAATACAGAAATCAAGAGATGTGATTGCAGATGTCCAAAGGCCAATTCATATCTGATTCTACACATACTGGATTGCATGTAGGGATGAGAATTGATAAGATTTTATTGATACCAGTGCCATGATTGATTCTGTTTATCGTTCTGATTCTTCATTGATTCTCTTAACGATTCCTGACTAATTTTCTTTATGGAAAAAAAAGTAGATCTACACAGATTTTCAGCGTCAACACAACTTTTTGTTATTTCTTTCTTTGAATGCCTGTGACTCAGATGTGGATGTAATGAGAGAATATCTGTACAGCACTCGTTTTCATTTAGGTTTTCTCAGTCAAAGAAAAAATCAGATCACCCTGCCAATGTGGAGCTAAAGTTATTATAACAGGATATTTACCCTCTGCAACCGACGCAGTGTTTACCACAGGTTGAGAATTTACTTGTGGTGCTGTGGCATGTGATGGGCGTGGATGCAGAGACTCATACAGTTTAGAGAGGGAGAGTGTGTCCCAGCTATAATTGCACTGTACCTGCAATTTACAAATGTCCCCTAAATACTTTACATGCAGACTATTGGTAGACACTAGGCAGCTTTGCTCAGAGAAGCCTCCAGTCTCCACTCAGTTACTGCAGCACATGCAGCTCAGACAGGTGTGTGGCCAAAAAGCAAGACAGTGAAACAAGACGTACTTACAAGATTTACCTAAAATGAAACAGAGTGATTTTATCCACCTGAGTGGGTCTTAATCTGGGTGGGCCGCCCTAGTAGAGCCTACGTGTGGTAAATGCTGTGGACTTGCTGCTCAGCTGGGAAACTGTGCACTCGTGTGTAGAGAGTCATACACATGTCATTCCTGGATTTTAAGCGCCTGTTTCATAGAAAGATGTTTCAGCTTATAGCTGGTCTTTACACTCTAACTTGAAATTAGCATTTTACAGACATCATCACAACTAGCACTGTTGTCATCTTTCTTCTTGAAATGAAGCCACACTTTGGACCGTTTCTTCCTACATGAGACACAATTAAGACACACAATCCTGATTTGATGTCATTGTTGAAATGCACAGCTGCCAGAAATACATTCCGGCATCGGTAAAAGGACTTGATAAGTCCACATTCTCATTCTGAGGGTTCAGAAAATTTGGAACCAGTTCTCAACTGGAACGGTTCTCGATT
The DNA here is from genome assembly GCA_037833715.1 of Toxotes lorentzi. Classification (NCBI taxonomy): domain Eukaryota; kingdom Metazoa; phylum Chordata; class Actinopteri; family Toxotidae; genus Toxotes; species Toxotes lorentzi. The sequence continues at coordinate 4,521,100 of JBBMJY010000018.1, read as the reverse complement.
CCCATCCCTAATTGCATGAGACAGATGTGATGAGATGGGATAACGTCAAATGAGAAAGTGATGAACTGGCTTAGCTTTCCCACATTGTTGCTGCATTTCTGAGATCACACACTGAGATCAAAAGAAATCTAACAAACACGAAAGGATGGAAAACCAGTAAATCTGATCATCTTACAATGTTTGCAGTGAGCCTCACCTTTATTGCAGATGACATGCTCCCTGAAAAGAAAAAACACGCTCGCTTGATGTGGAAATCATCTTCATGTTCCCGTTCCTCTCAGTAAGCCTGTTCAGTGCCATCAGACATAATATGATGAGACTTCATTTTAGGATAATTTCAAATCCATACAATTTTGAAAGTTCCTTTCACAACCTTGAATAACAGTTTATTTTTTTTACTATTTTGATGCCTGTGGTCACTGCTGCGGTGTTTAAAGACATGGCACCTGAGATATCATCTGTCATTCAAACACATCTCAAATTTCTCCTCCTTTTAGTTCAGACTTTTTTTTCCTGTCTTGTCAGTCACGCTGAGTCAGTGCCTCTCCAGACGGTGGCACGGCAAAATTCATTTGAGCTTTCTTGTTAATTAGGGAGAGTTTGGTGATGTGGGTCGTACTGTGGATAAATTTGATTGTGGCAGGTTTTGCATCTTGAAACTTGCATATCAAAGCATCTGAGTTGAACTTCATTTCAGTCCAAAATGTGACTGGTTTATCCTGGTGTGGCTAAGCCCTAAAGGCTTTTCTACACATTTTTACAGTTGTGTGTCTCACATACGTGTGACATCTGGTATTACTGAGTAATACCAGGGCCGGGATTACCCTTATTGATGCTGTTATCAATACTTTCAGGGTGTTAAAAGCAGTAATTTGATCACCTTTGCTCCTCAGATCTGCACATTCCAGCTACTGTGCCCCTGTGCTTTCTGTCAGTGCTGCACATCACGTGTGTGCATCAGCTGATGCCGTCAAATGACACCATCCTACACAGTGGTATCTGACTTGCGATGTGGTCAGTGTGTGTCGCACTTAATTCTCCTCATACCGACTGTCTAGTTGTTTGATTTATTCGAATGGAACAGCCATGATAAAGGAATCATTTCCTGTCTCCGGCAGATTTCCTGAAACAGCTATCAGATTTTGTGCGTTCAGAACAGCAAATGTAAAAGCTTTTATGAACTCAGTGAAGGATGAATAGAAGGCGACTAAACAGCAGAATGGCTCAGATTAGACATTTAATGCCTCTCCTCTCTTATTGGCTGAGATGTTGTGATGCTGAACTCCTGTCCAGCTGGAGAGAGCGTCTCTGACCCTTTACGCTGTGATCTGGGCTGAGACCGCACCCAGACGTCTCCCCCTACTGAGCTCTGGGCAGAAACAGACGGTTAGTGTGAGCTGTGATAGCAGAAGCAACTTTGACTGGTGGCCTATCAGAGGCAGACTGGCTGTGGGAGCTGGATGGGATTTGAAGACCTGGCCCTCCATTAATCATATTCAAATCAGCATCCCACTGAATGCCTTCTCTAAGCTCCTCACTTCTCACTCAAGCTTATCTTAATATAGACAGATGAAGCCAAAGTCTTGTTTGTCATTTCTATATAGTGACTATGATCATCCTTCCATCACTCATTATTGATTATGTCAAAATTCCTGATGACTTAAAGATGTACAAACAGTTTGTTTACAAACAGTTCATCAAATTTAACCAGTCTCAATCAACTCCAGCTTTACACTCGTTTACATAAAATATGATTTTTAAATGAGTGGCAACAATTGTTGTTTTGTTATGAACATTGTGCGTCATTAGTGCTGTCAAATTCTCTAAATTAATATAAAGAGATGAGAGGTTGTAGCGTACTAACAGCTCTGAGTAAATCTTTGTCATTTTTCTCACATTGCCGTTCTGGATCCGGCGCCGTTTCAACTGCACTCAGTTCAGCATTAGTTAAAAATGATCATGATAGATGTATCTCAAATACACAGCCGGTCAAAGAACTCTTAATTCTACTGAGATCTGTGCATGTTTAGAAAGATAAGAATTTCATTATGCTCTCAAGGACTATAAATGTCAAATGGGAATTTGCCTCCGATGGTTTGTCTCTGTCTGCATCTCAATGATATTCAGCACAACACGGAGCTTTAAAAGAAGTGTTTGTCTCCTGTTCCTGTTTGAACAATTGTTCTGAATGAAAAATAATATTCAAAGCATCACTGCAGATTACATTCAAATGAAGTCTGACCTTCAGAGCTTTACAAAGCATACCCTGTGCTGGTATGAACAGGTAGCCATGTCAAAGCCACGTTGTTTGCATGTATGTACTATATAGCCTAATTTGATGTTATTTGGCTTTAATGGAGCATGATGAAGTAAAGCCCAAACTCATTAACTGCTATAATCCAGTGCTGTTTGCTAATGAAACTATTTGTTGTTATGGTGGAGATTCATTTGCACTTGTTTCTGATGCCGCACAAAATAAGGTGTTACATGTCCTTTTATTGCTGCATGAATATGAATACAGATCCACTGATGCAATTGCTTGACACTCGTAAAATTTCATTAATTATGTTTATATGCAAACAATAATAGAATCACAGTTTTTGCTCCAAGTATAAATAACATTTGATTAAGCTGTTTACATTTGTTGCAGAAAAGGCTGATTGCTGTAATATTCCCATTTTCATACAATACTCCACATTCTAATTATTGACTGAACAGATGAAACTCATTCTTACCTTGCAGGCTCAAAGAGACGTCTAAGTTCTCTCCTGACACTGTTGTTGATGTCGTTAACGTTACAAGGCATAAAATACAGGTTGTGAAAAAAGATCCATCTACAAATATTGGCAGTGTGTTGCATGTGTCCGCTGGGCAAACTTGATAACTTATGAAACCTTTTCATTATGTTCCACACCTGTCCAACGAAAACATGAGTATTTCACATCTGTTATACTCTAAGCTGCACCAGGCAATTTCCAGTGTTAGCAGCTCCAAATAGTAGGAGAAGGGAACAAACTGGGATTTTCAGGAGCCTGTACGTATTTGCAGAAATATTTGCAGAAAAATCTTTTTTGCATTTCACAAGGTGTGGCTGCATCAGACAGACACAAACAAAACAAATGATTTCTTTTGTTTGTTATCAAGAAAAAAAATAGCAAAACTAAATTCTCAGTATAGCCTAATGTAGCGTAAGTAAGTAAGTAAGTGTGTAAGAGTACTGTTTCTTCTTTATAAATCTGCTCAAGTAAAAGTAAAAAGTATATTGATCTAAAACTACTCCTAGAAGTGTTTTATTTTCAAAAACGTACTCAAGTAAATGTTACGGAGTAACACCTCTGTAATGATGATGATGTGCTCATTAGCGATGTGCAGCTATGTTGTGGCTGTGTTTACATTCTGTCTTGCAATAGGTTGAAATGCTCTGAAAAGTAGGCTAACTGTGGCAAAGTGAATGAAAGTGGTTGTTGTGTAATGAGGTAACTCTGGTGGCCTAACGGGACAAAAAGCCATTATGTTTTTGGTGTTTTGAATTTTCTGAGGAAAGCAGCTGCTGCTCCAGCAGCATTGCGGTCAGGGTCAAGCAGCTAACCAACATAAACCGACAAGTCGACCTCAGGTTATGAAACAACTTTAAAAAAATAAGACTGCCAGGTTTAATAACAAGGCTTCCTAACGAATAAGATTTCCTTTTGCTCGCACAGTCAAAATCAAACAACTCTCTGCTCTCAAATATATTTTCAAATATCACGCCTGTGTCACCCTTTTCTCTACACAGGAGCAGCGTCCTGCACGAGAAGCTTTTCTCATAAAAACCACAGATAAGGTCTCACACATTAATGTTTTACTCTCTCCCTCGCTGTGAACAACCATTAACAGAAGCACTTATTATTACTTTGCTTAAAAAAGCTGAAAAAAGTACAGTTATATCTCATGAACGCTGATAAGTTTCAACCAGTAAGGAGTACCAGTATATACTCTTATACCCATCCCATGTAGAAGAGTATCAAAAGTAAGACTACTTATATTTCAACTACTTTTTTATACTACTCGGTAGTTTAATCTACATGAGAAGCAGTGCATCATATTGTAAAAATTAATCAGATGTTTGATGTAAAATCTTTATCTAATTAATCAAATTTCTAGTATCTAATTTAAGTAAGTAATAACTATAGCTAAGAGATAAACAAGTATCAAGTACAGTAGTAACGTATAGTACTTCATGTTTATTGTACTTTATATTTGTACCTAAGCACAGCACTTCAGTAAATGTACTTTGTACCATTACACTGTGAGTGTGTACTGTTGCAGGGATAGTTTAGGACTGAGGAGCAGCCTCATCTATCAGTCACTCAGATGGATAATTAAAATGTGACCTACTGCCTCACTAAACAGCCACAGAGTTACATCAGAGCTCAGAGTCTGACCCCTTTAACAGACCGTTAAGCTGCTAACTCTGATCCCTCTAATACTTCAAAGAAATTATGGGCGGGTTTATAGTCAAATTCAGCCCTGAGGAAAAGTGAAGTGGTAAATAATGAAGCTGAGTTTGCTGCCAGGCACACAAAGCAGAGCGACGGCATTACTCCAGGACCTCCAGGTGATGGCTCTAACACTGCATGGTGGATAACCTTTTGAAAAGGCTACAGGGTACATAACCTTTTGAAACATTTAAACATTCATGTGGTGGCCATTAACTGTGATGCATGTTAAATCCTCTTGAGCTGTGAGAGGTTGCTGCTAGTATTTGCAGCCACTGGACAGGCTTTAATAATTAATTTTCAGAGTGGCCCTAGAAATCCCTGAATACATATCCAGATTTTGCAGAGAAACCTCGGAGGATAGATGTAATTGACTCTTTAAATTTCCAACCTCACATAATGAATTAAACATTGATTGGAGTACACTGACTAGTAAACACAAATTATCTTTTCCTTGATTTTTTCCATTGATTAGCATTGCATTGGTATTATTTGTTTTGAATGACGCCGTAAGCAGGAAATTCACACCGGGCTGACTCTGTGGTTTACAAATTACTGAGTTAACCTCTCAGGCGAGTTGTCATCGTACCTGTCATCAGACTGTCTGAGGACTTAAAGTGTCAAAGGTTACAAGAGCTCCAGTTTAAACATGCCGCTTCGTAGTAAAGGTCACAGACACCTCGGTGCTACCAAATCCAATTACAGGATTGGACTAGCAATGGAATTTAAAACAACCTGCACCTGCCTTCAAAACCACTGCTAGCAAACAATACTGCTCGCAAAGATCAGAATGATTTCCACTGGAGGTTGTATGTTCCCTGAATTGCTTAAAGATAAAGTTGTTTTTTTCCGTGTGGTAGTGCATGTTGTGATTGCCTCCAGCTCCCTGAGACCTTGATCAGGGTCATGGGGTACTGAAGTCCTGCAGTGAATGGCTATAGAAAGGCACTGGTCCAAAATTATTTAATGTGGCCTGTCTCTATCTTCTCACCACCTGTGTCACCTGAGAGCTACAGAGCTGCAGGCATACCATAACAAGCTGTTTACATGCCTTTGATAGTAGCATGTATTCCAAAGTCCAACCTTACCGCAATTTGGCGACAACTGGCTCTTACACCATGAACAACAGGAAATTGTTTCAGGTGAATGCTATATTACAGCAGTTCCCACATGTAACACCTGTATGTCACTTCAGGTTATTACAACTAGATTTTTTTTGTTGTTGTTATTTTACCTCCAGCTCTGTCATGAAAGACCAAATGTCTGCATCTGTTCATCTGAGTGACTTTCAATGTTCAGTGTAACCTTGTCCATTATCCAAAAGTCTTAGTAGAAAAAAATCGTATTATATTCTTAATTATACCAATATTTCAGCTCATATTCCTAAATGAAAATCATAACTACCTACTTTTATGATGATACTAAGCTCTGATTGGTCTGCTGTAAGATGAAGTTCACCGTCAAATGTCATATTACACCTTTTCAAAGTTTGTGTGTCTAGTAACATGGAAATATCCTTTATTTCTTACCTTATTTAGAGACCTCAGCGTGGTGGCTGTTAGATGCTGTGACACCAGCAGACGTCAGTAGAGAATGGATGGACAGATGGATGGATGATAAAGGTGGTGTAACAGTATTACAGTAATCCTTCATTTGAACTCACTAAACATCTTTTAATATTAGTCATTGCATCACAGGAGTAAAATCTCACTGCTCACAATGTCATTGCTTGAATTCCTCCTCATTAAATATCCAGCATGGCCTCATTGCCAGAGTATCACCAGACTGCAAAGAAGCAGAGCATTTAGCAATAAAGTGCTGGGAGTAATACCACAGTGAGGCAGCGGTGTGAATCAACCTTGTTTCATTTCTTCCTTGACGCCGTGCGACATGTGTTTGACTGACAGTCCTCTTTACCAGGAACTGCTTTGGTTCTTGTTCTGCATCACGGCTGTTCCATTCCAATAAGTCCTGCCACCAAACTAATTGGGCTTGGTGTGAAACCTCAAGTTGTTCAACAGGCTCTGACAGGCAAGAGAAAACAGTGATTGGTACAGTTGCGTGTGCTTAAATAAAAAACGTGTGCAGAGTTTAGCACCACTGACTGTCACAGATACTGGGGAAAAAAAACAACCTCTTTCGCTGTTCTGTTTGTGACAACTAGGAAATGACACGCTGCAGCCGTGTATTTTCTCATAGTTAAATTGAAGTGAATGTGAATTTAATACATTATTTAAAAAACTAATTATTTTTCTGTGATCAGCCAGGTCACTTACTGAACTGATCTGTTAAGCAAAAAGGCAATAACAAATAAAAATGGCAGAAACTCTAATATTACCCTATACAGGGTCACATTGGCCAAGGATTTTGTAAAAATGCCAGCTATTACCACAAAAGGTATTTTAGAGTGATTACATACAGTATTATTGGAATTATTTGATATAATATCTGTTTGATCTCTTCCCTCCCTGACTTTGCTTGGGTTAATACAACAGACCCCTTCAGCCTCTTGTGGATCATATCTCATTTTCTTTGCTGTGCAATTGATCTTAGACTGTGAAAAGGAAACCTGCCAGCTTTACATAATTGGATTGCAAAAGATTGGTTCTCTCTCTGTACCTATTAGAAGGAATGAATTAAATCTTATTGTCATTTCAGTTGTCTTTCATTGAAGGTGTACGTCAGAGGTGTGAATCCTGTATGTTATGCTGTCTGTAGTATTACAGCCTCTTCCTAAAAGAGCAACCATTTGTGGCCAGAAAGGTGGAGCTGCATGTGTGTGTCATGGCTTCTATTAGTTTTATACACACACACACACACACACACATATATATATATATATATATATATATTTTTTTTTTTAAAGCCTTGTTTTATACCTAACAGTTGTGCAAGTGTTTTTGAAGGATAAGCTGCTTTAACTGTAGCAATAAAATGAGAAAAGATTGAAAGGTGGAGACCGTGCATGTTTGTGTGCGTTGTTCAGATTTCACAAACAAACAAAAAACAAAAACAATGTCTTCGCTGCTCTAAGCCTCTTTCCCCTTTGCAATAATGTCACTCCACTTTCTGCCACAACTGACTGTTGTGTGAGTTGTGATCATTCCCGGTTCCTGCGTGGTTGATGAAGCCCTGCTCAGTTCATTACGGTTTGTCAAAGGCTGCAAACGCCATGTTCAGTGAACTAAAGATTTGCATACTAATCTCAGCCTCACTACATTATCCAAGCAGCAGCGGCAGCAGCCACAGCAGCAGCCAGGTGTGGCCATGTCCTAAAGAGTGTTTTACGAGCCTATCCCCCAGTCACTTCTCCATTTACTACTGCTCACCATTATCAAATGCTAAATGTTTGTCCGCACACTGAGGTGAAGCACAGCATTTAATTGGCTGCTATGATCGACCAGGACAGCTTTTATTAAAGCATACGGGTGGGGGGCTGGCAGAGCGTTTCTGATCTGCTCCTGTCAGGATCAAACTGAAAAGCCAAAGAGGTGTTTTTGTTTGAAAATTAGATTCATTTATTAACTTAACCTTTCTTCCAGTTTATTAAAACCTGGACCTAATATCAAACTAATATACTAGTTTTTGTCATGGCTTCTGTTAGTTATGATAATACTGTGTCTGATCTGGTAACATACTGTCAGTAATAATCCATCATTGCTCAGGGAAATGAAGGTAAGCACATTAGGTCACATTTAAACAAATAAGTGAGTCTGTAAACTGATAGCTATTAACAATGGACAATGTTTCAGTCATTTTACTGTTCACCTTCATTTACCCCTCCAAATAAGTTTGACTAAACTGTTGCAAAGCACTAACACCTTACAAAGACTGGGAAAACTCAAATAGCACAACCATAAAAAATAAATAAATAAATCATACAAGAAAAACAATTGTCAGCTAATCGTGAACTGAGTCCATAATAAACACAAATAGTCAACACAGCAGGAAATCACCCGCACCACAGCAAACACAATATTGATATCCCTCCAGAGTACAAAAATTGTTTCAATCAGAAATGAGGGGCAAATTTATCTTCTTAACAAGCTGGAAGAATAGGAAAGGAAAAATATGATTAGCACCTAATGGGGCATAGGTAGAAACATGATTGTAGACCAAAATAGTGCTTAAACTGAACCCAGATCACAAGAGAGGTTTTAACAATCATATTCTTAGTATAGGGGGAAGTGGGTGTGAGAGTGTACTAGAGCTTTCAATGATATGGGTTTGGGTGTGGATATGGGTTGGGTTTATGGGTGTACAACAACGTGAGGTGAGGAGACTGGAGTTGGACTGAAGAATATTCATTGCTGGTTAGAGGGATGGCATTTGAGTTGGGGACGAGCGGAACAGAGGGAATAGTTTGGAGCGTGGGGACTGAACTGGTAGCTGGTTGTGTTGATTAGGGAAGAACCCAGAGCTGAGCTGAGGGAGGGCTCCAGGGAGTCATAAGCTGTGCCAAATGGGGTCCACGGGAGAGGAGCAGGGTTGGCAGGATGAAGGACTGGAGACGGGCCGGATCAGAGCAGACGGGACTACAGGAAGGGGAAAGCAGGGTAGGCACTGATAACCGGCAACAAGCAAAACAGAACTTAGAATGGCTTGAACAGAGACTGAGTGAGCAGGAGCTGAGATCTGGCAGGGTGGTAGTGGCAGAGCTGGGTGTCTTTATTTGCAGGATGGGATGATGCTGATGGGGCTCTGCTTTAACCTCAGCACACCTGTCTCTACTCAAACAATCACACTCACACAGACAAAACAAGAGACAGGGAGAGAGAGAGAGGCTGCAGGCTAAGTAGAGGTGGATGACTGCATGACAGTTTGCCATTATAACCAGCCAGGTTGGGAGAAGGATCAAAGACCTTGTACTGAAGCCAGTAATTAAAAATCCTGATATTGGCAGCCCAGTGATAAAACCTGAGATTTGGTAAAGCCAGTCCTTCAAGTAGCCAAGGCCTTTGTAAGTCCTGTTTATGCTTCCTAGAAACGTTCTTTTTCCAACTGAACTCCAAGATCGGGCTGTCCACTTAAGGAAGAAGGTCTGGGGGAGGAATACTGGTATGCACTGGAACAAGTAGGAGAACTGTGGAAGAATATTAATTTTTAGCAGAACTGACTCATGCCACCCAAGATAGACTAAGTACAGAGCAGCATTCTCAGTCTTCTTGGATTTAGGTCAACAAGGGGGCAAAGTAAGCCTAAGGTCTTAAGATTTGTGTGTCACATGGATTCTAACAAAAGCAAAGCTATGCTGGGTAATTGTAAAATGTAGGTTGTGTAGAGGATAATCCTTAGCTGCTTTATTAATAGAAATAACTCACTTTTGTTTAAGTTTGATTAAAGATATTTGACCAAATAATTGAAGCGTGGCAAGGGCAGCAGGGACAAAGACAGGCAGGTTGGAAATGTACAACAGGCGGTCATCTGCATAAAGGGGCACCTTCAGCTCTATATCATTTCTAAGCATCTCTGTAATAGTGGGGTTAAAACAAAGGACTATCAAAAGGGGTTCAGTGAAGAATGCAAATATTAATGGAATTAAAGGACAACTTTATCACGTAAAGCGATAAAGGCAAGATTCAGATTATTATCCATCCTGACTTAGGTTTGTGGAAAAAAATAGAGCAGCTTAATCTAAGAAATAAAACGTTTCACAAATTTCTGACATGTACAAAAGATAGCCCTCCTCAAATGAGTGTCCCCGTTCATTTCGAAGATTTCAGTCCTGGTTGATTTGGCGACGCCTGTAGTCACTGGTGGTGACAGCATGGCAGTTTAATACCTCAAAAGTACTAAAGTCAGAAAGAATTCTGGGGGAGCAGAACAAACTATTATTGTTTTAATAAAGAAGTCTGGCAATTATTTGCCTTCTTCCATCCCTCTGTGAGCAACCGTGATCTGATTTTATGCTGCACACGGCATGAGTCTGAGAACAGCAGGGCACAGTGAAATGAGTTACCTCTCTGAGAAGCTGAAGGTGTACAATGTGTCGCCTGCAGGTTTTCATCTAACAGCTCACTGTACTGTAAGTGCATAAATAGCAGTAACTGCTAAGCTCATTGACAAACATATTGCATGGCCTATGACACCTTCATAATAAAAGTTAACTTGTGTTTCAGCAGTTAAATGCTTTTTAACACAAAGTGGCATCAGTAGGAAATGAGCAGTTTGCATTAGCAACAACTTAATACAGCATTTTTTTTTCAGGAATGTTGCCACAGACGCCCAGTTTGTGAAACTGCAAATATATGAATATTGCAATACTTCCATCAGCCATAGGCTCAGTGACCGTTGCGTTACCTCATTTGGCAATAGCCAGCGACTTAACAAGAAATTATTTAAAAGAAAATCTTCTACACTGTCACTTTAAGATGAGTCTCTTGTAAAAAGCTAATATGGACACCCAGGTGGTGAAGGTGGTGTAACACCTTGCTATGCTTTATAGCGTTATTGAGCCTGTTACATTTAAAATTGGTAAATTTAATGTCTCCCCAGTTAGACACAAGACAGCTTAGGCCTGTTGTGGCCTGCTTTAAAAATATCAGATTTCCCTCGACTCTCCATCACATATTGGCCTCAGCTGGAAAATAAATTAACTAAATTAACTAAATAGCTGCAAAATTAAAGCTTGGATTTGAAGGTACAAAATAATACAAATAGAGTAAAACATTCCAGCAGACCTACTGTTCCCTGCTTGGCAGGTGAGAACAATAATTTTATTACTGATAGGAATGATCTGGTTGCATAAAAGTATTGAATATATATTTAATGTAGTAATAGGAAGCACAATAAAACCTAGAGCTAATGGATAGTGATGCAATCGTAATGATAATATTTAATATTTCCATAAAACTTAGTATTATAATATTACAGTGACAAAAGAATGACTTCCATGAATGTGTGGTAGTGCGGAAAAAACAACAATGACATTGGAGATTTCAGCAGACTGAAATTCTACAGCCTGGTGAAACCAGAATGTTTTTCTCTCTCACTTGTTTTTTGTCATTGTTGTAACAGGCAGAGGTGAGTAGAGTAGCCAAAAATTGTACTCAAGTAAAAGTACTGTTACTTCAGAATAATATTACTGAAGTAAAATTAAAAAGTAGTCATCCAAATAATTACTTGAGTAAGATTAAAAAAGTACTTGGTGAAAAAACTACTCAAGTACTGAGGAAATATTGAGTAACGTGATTTATTTATTGAGCATTCAATCAGACAGAATTACAGAGAGTAGAGAGAGTTTGTCATCAATGAAATAATAAATTAAAATCAATTAAATTAATAAATTAATAAATAATAAAACAATACCTTAAATAAAATCTAATCTAAAATCTTTAGGTAAATTCAAGTACCTCTGACAAAATAAAAGTAGACGTACTGGATAGCGTAAAGCTTTATCCAGTATCTCTGATAAAAGTAACGAGCTCAGTATAGCCTAATGTAGCGGAGTAAGAGTACTGTTTCTTCTTTATAAATATACTCAAGTAAAAGTAAAAAGTATATTGATCTAAAACTACTCCTAGAAGTATTTTATTTTCTAAAACGTACTCAAGTAAATGTAATGGAGTAAATGTAACTCGTTACTACCCACCTCTGGTAACGGGAGGCTGTGAAAGATTTATAATCTTAAATAACTGACAACAAATCACAGCAGGGGGGTTTAGGGTGTGCACTCATTACATGTCTGCAGTGTTTGCTGATTCAATTTGATTTATTTGCCCATACGAGAACCGAGCCTTTTGACTCTACATGGTACTGAATCTCACATGTGGTCCTCCAGGTAATCGCCAGTGTGGTTCATTAAGAATAAAGACATTATTAGGCCAACTACTGTACAGCAAATGACCAGAAAAAAGTCTTCAGGCTGCAGGGAGGCTGGAGTAATAATCATGTTCAGTTATTTCTTCACAAACACCTTGCCACTTGCACCAAGTGCAGTGAAATTTGTTCTGGACTCCCCACTACTATAATCTCTTACTTTATAGATTATTAAAAAAAAAAAACAAAAAGAAAACAACTGCTAAGTTCTTTCCAATAAACAATGTATTTCTCAGTCCCTGTGACTTTTTTTTTTCTTTAACAATACCTGGTTCACTGGACTCTGAGCGACTAGAAACTCAACAAACCTTGTATAAAGCTGGAACAGAGCAGACTTTACCACTGTATAAGTAGGATTACACCCAACCAGCTAAACACTTACTACATTGGCCTATGACTCTGAGCAGTGAGAGGTAATACTTTCAAAATTGGCTTATACTAAAATGTACTAAAACAGATCCGCTCAAAATAGATTTAACTGCTTTTCACAATTGACTTTTCCCTGGTTCAGATTGTGCCTGCTCAAATCTGTCTGTCTGCTCGCAAGTTGCATTTTTGTTCCCACAGCTGGAGCTCCCGCTGCTTTGTTGGGAGCCCTGCATGCGATCAAGCTTTGGCTTGTGAGCTCAGCAGCCCTCTGCCTCTGAGAACATTTGTCTCTGAAATGTAAAACAGCCTTTGTGGTATTTTGGAGAAGTTTGTTGTGCACTTTGAATTACCTTTTTGGGATGTTTTTCAACACTTCTTGGTATTTTTATGTGTTACTTCATGTACACTTTGGACTACTTTGGGTTGTTGGTAACCTTGTAAATTACAGGGTAAATATTCGCCTGTAATTTAAATGGATAGCATTAGCTAGAAGTTTTACCTGCATCAGCTAACTGGCATCAGCTGGTTCAGCTGCGTCACAATCAGTGGCTCAAATTAGCAACTGTATGGCTTCCAAGTGACTAGTATCACCCAGTCATATTCATGCAGGTGTATAATGTGACACTTCTCACTATTATTCTGATCATGTCAATGCTGTTTGCTACCACGGCTTCCATCACCACCCCAACCTCCTCCATAGGTTCTAAGATTTTGTTTTCATGTAAGTGTGTTGTTGTCTGCTTTGAGCGTTTTCCAAAATATAACTATTTTCTTTAACTTTCTGATACCCATGGTGTTGAATTTATTATTTAACCCGAAAGGCATCAAAAAGGGATGGGGTCACTGCAATGGGCATGTAAACAATGACACAACAGACCAGGCATTGTGACAGATTTCAGAGCAACAGTTTACAATTTTTCAAGCCTGAATTGAAACATAAGAAATGTAATGTTTATGTATGCACAGAGAATGAAAAGTTTTATATTTGCTTTTTGTCATCACCTGAAAAAACACACATAACACAAAAACACACAAGCACATTTCAGCTTAAAAGATTTTACTTTTTCAAATATGATAAAATAGGAATAGAAAATAAGTCCTTAAGATTAACCAAACTTAGTAGTTTAACCCACTTAATCTTAGCTATACTTTAGCCATGCTGTGATTGCCACGATTGTAATTATGATAACTTAAAACTTAAAAAAAACATTGGAAATTATAATTGAAAAATTACCAATATAGTAGATGATATATAGTATAGAATATATGTCAGCATGAAGAAGTTATCACATATGCTAATACTTTTTTTGTATTAGAACTGTTCTAATTTTAGGATTAGATTAAACATTCTAATTACATCCATAATACTATGAAGTACATATTAGGATCATGGCACTTATTCTGTCACTTATTTTGTTATTGTAACCTCTAAGTTACGAATCACAAGTGCTAGAGAAAAGAATAATAAAACAGAAATCATGATTGCAGTTCACTGCCACTGTAGGAGATAAGATTTTATCATAACTTATATGTTATATGAATATTTCAACCTCAGTTTATATGCACTTCTGCAAACAGACCTATGAACCAAAGTGAAACATTAATCATGCAGCAGCAACTCAAGTTTATATATCAAAATATAGGATGAACCCTCTTGTTGCCATGAAACTGCAAAACTGAACCGCATATTTTATTATAGTGAGATAAATAGTGTTTTTCTTTTCTTTTTTTTTTTTTTAAACCAAATGCGTCTCCTTGTTTCCACTTACTCTTTGCTCTGTCACAGAGAGGGACTTGGCAGGGTCTTATGCAGCTGGCTCATTCAGTTTCGCTTTGAAGCCACTTGATGCCTTGGGGAGGCATACGGACTCTGTGCCTTGACAGGGTGTCGGCGTGTTGACCTGGCTGTACAAGCCGACAACAGCGCTGAAGTCCTTCATCTACTGTGTTTCACTGTGTCTGCCAACCACCCAGCTCACTTATCTTGAGTCCGGATCTGTCTGTCAGGACTGCAAAGCAAGAAAGAAGTTCTCAGATTTAAAACAGCACATGCATACTACAGAATAGCCACTAAGCATAGTTTGCATGTGAGTACGTTCACCTTTCAGACCTTTTGGTCTGTTCTGTCTGTTGGTCAGTCTGTCGTGGAATTGGTGCAGATACTCTTGGTGTCCGAAGGATGAATCCTAATGACTCTGGTGTTCCTCTGACTTTTTCTCTAGCGCCACCATGAGGTAGACATTTGTGGTTTTAAGTGAAGGCTACAGCCTGGTTGTAGAGTATTTGGGCTCTGTTTTCATACGAAGCAGGTGCAAACATGAATGGGTGCAGGCTGCAATACTTTTGGGATTTTGGTGACCACAGGTGCAGACGCAATCCAGGTGCAACCACACGCAGCTTTGCACAATGTGGAAGAGAGGCTGTATTCATTATAAGTAGGAGGAATACAGAATCAGCAGGCGGTGTTGGGCGAGTTTTAGTAATAACCAATCACATGAGCTCCTCTCATTCCTTTTTAAAAGCTGTAACTGGTGAAAGAGAGAAAGAAACTGAGGTCTCTGAGAGAAAGAAAGTTTATTTCACTGAAGCAACTAAAGCTCCACAAAAAAAAAAAAAAAAAAAAAAAAAAAAAAAAAAAAAACCCCCACGATTGTGTCGTCAGTGGTAGAATTAACAGGCAGCTGACTTCTGTTGGTGCAGCAGCTGCTGGAATCTTGGCAGGGCTGGTTGAAACACGTGTATCATTTCCGCTGCTGTGTGATGAATACAGGTGTTTTTATCAACTACACAGGAAAGATCTGACGTTGTTGTGGGCAGCTCACTCTTCACATCATATAGCAGTATTGATTTTTCTGCAGAACTCCACATCACAGGATTACATTCATGTGGATATTGATGATCTTTTCAATCTCATTAAAAATGTATTTTGATGCATATGTGAATCTGCGGTCGGTGAGATGTGTATGTGTGTGCCTGTACCAAATAAAGTCACGAAAACTGTATTGTGTTGGAAATAAGAGGTGGTCTGAGGAGGTTTTAATGCACAAATGAGCAGCAGAATGGCACTGCACTGCCTAATCAGCATAAAAACAGCCTCAGGTGTGCCTCTCCTCCCACCTCAGGTTAAGGACGCTCATTCAGGGCAGGAAATTACACACAGACACACACACACACACACACACACACACACACACACACACACACACACACACACACACACACACACACA
>JBBMJY010000018.1:4474789-4492783 GCA_037833715.1 Toxotes lorentzi | reverse complement strand
GTGTGTGTGTGTGTGTGTGTGTGTGTGTGTGTGTGTGTGTGTGTGTGTGTGTGTGTGTGTGTGTGTGTGTGCTTAAGATTATGACACACACATTTCACTGCTGTCAGATAAGAGATGTATCACCACAATGTCAGATTGAAAAAAAAAACCTGCTTAATAGACTTTCAGATTGACAACCATGAACTTTTTTGAAATTAAAGAGTTATTCTGGTTTTAACCCGTGGGCTCCATGATCACTGCACTTCACATAACTTTTAGAGATACAGGTAAATTAAAAAAAGGCTTCAGGGCTATATAAAAGATCAGAGACCAGCTTTATTTAAGAATAAAAACACTTTACTGAGTAACTTTTCAACAAATTCCACACCATATTTTTTGTGGATTTCATCTTTGATATTGAAATTCAAATATCTGAAATACCTTAAGACACAAATTTGAGTTTGATGTGCTTTAAGTGATTGATGTGATTTAATTCAAGCATGTTACTTTTAATGCATCAGTTTGGACCACCAGCAACCTTAGTCCTTACTCAGAGGGATTCAAATTACATCATACATTACTTGTTCAACTTTGGTGTAAAGGCTGTTATTTCAGTTCACTTGTGTAGTGGAGATTTATTTTACTGTAAAGTGAGTTTCCTTCCACCTGTTTTTATGCACTTTTTCAATCTGCACTCAAGAAACATGATAGGAAAAGGTGGAAATTCAAAAAGAGGTCAGCATATCACAAAAAGTGTGTTTTTTTTTCTTTTGCCTGAGGTTAAAAAGTTGGTGTTTCAATAAAAAGAAAAAGGGCCAAAGTGTGATTTAAAGAGACACAGTGAATAAATCCAGACATCTGTGAAGTGATTTATTTGAATCTTCTGCTCCACTGAAGAGACAAAACACCGTGGTAGATAAATACATCAGATGTGTGTGCAGCTGTGAGGAGACTGTATCCTTTACACAAATGCCATATTTACATCATGGTCTTTACATTATTTTCCATCATAGAGATTTGACTGCCACTCTTTTAATTGGTTCATCTTGTTGCATCCTCTTCTCCTGTGATATGTTTAATGACACCTGACTGGAGAATTAGCACCACCAGCTGTTTATGTTAATGAACCAACTTTTACTATTCGCCTAAGAGTAGTGTTTGGAAATGCACGTTAATCTGCATTTTTCTTTTCTTTTGCCATTTTTTGGGAAATTTGGTTTGAAATTTGAGCTTCTTTTGGAAGTAAACGTGACTATAGTCAACTAACCAAAACAAACCCTAGCTACCACTGAAGAACCTGATGTCCTGTTTCTTTTTTCCAGAGATTTTTTTAGGATTGATATTCAAGTGCACCGATTATCATTTGTAACAGTAAAGTGCACTATGTGCCAAAAATGTTGCTGATTATAAATCAGAAGGCTGTGATCAGTCAAAAGCTGTATCAAGCACAGCCAGTCACAATCATAACTAATCACCCATGGTCAAAACATATGAACAAATGGAAGAGAACAGTCTAGACCAGCCTCAAGTAGGACAATAATACTGCTGAACTGGTAAAGCATGGCATCAAGAGTTAGCAGCCAAAGTCACATGGTGCAGCTTTAACATACAGGTTGTATGTTTCTGTAAGCATAATCTGACACCAAGCATTGTTGATACCCAGTGATCTTCTTCCAGCAGCAGGTAGTCCTGCTGAGGGCTCAGTGCTACTTTTGCAGATTTGTGGGGCTTAGAGGGAAATCTCATGTCAGTTATCCGAGTCTGTTTGATCTCATGGTGCTGCTTTCCCTAATTTCAGTGAGATCACCAATGAAAATCCTGCCTTGTTTGTCCAAATCCGTGGTCATCAATGTTGTCTCATGATTCCTCTCCTCTGAGTTTGATGGTTTAGGTAACCAGGCTCCATAAAGAGAGCTTTTTCTTTTTTCTGTCTGGGAGTAGGCAGGTGTCTAAATTTCAAAATATTCTTCTCACTGAACAACTTTTTTTTCCTTCTTCTTCAAAGTTTAAAAGCTGCAGAACAGTTTTCTCGACCAGGGGAAAGTACTGCCATACTGCAAACAATTCAAGATTGGGGATACTTTAAGTCAAAGTTAAACTGAAATTCTCTGGCCTCACACAAATGTAAGCTGATATACTTTATGGTCTAACCTAAGTTCCCACTGAACTGCACTATTCAGTGTATTGATTAGGCAGGCACTCCCGGAAGAGCCCATTATATCTCCACTAGCGCCGAATTGGGATGGTTAGCTGCATTATGAATCGCTTAACACCTCTGCTGGGGTCTCAGTCTGCCATGCATGAAGCTAACCTGAAGTGATTTCATTTGTTTTGGCTGCTGTTGTGCAGTGAGGCTGATGCAGGTATCTGTCTGTTTCTGGGTATTACAGGACCTCCCAGTGCCCCGGAGGGCCTAGTGGTTACTGACATTACTGACACCACTGTGCAACTGTCCTGGGGCTCTGGACCTGACAACCACAGTCCTGTTACCATGTACATGGTGCAGGCCAGGACCCCCTTCTCCATAGGCTGGCAGACTGTGAGAACAGGTAACAGCTGCACCATCATCAAACACATTTTATTTTCAATTAATGAACGTCAATACTGCTGGATTACACTGTTATCTGTGAGGCTATGGTCATTTTGGATACCGTTCTATCTTTCTGAGGTGCACAGAGAGAAAAGCTTAAAGTATTTCACAGATACTGTGTTCTTATGAATGAAACACAAAGTTTGCGGGTTGTTTATATAGCAGCACACTGTATAATACAGCCCACTCTTCACTGTGTAATTTAGTTGTGGGCTGTAATATCAAGTGTTGACTGTTCTCTCCTTTTCACTCTTGAATTACACAGTAAGAAAAAGGTTGTTTGTTATTTTTCACCATATTCTCTCTGTTTTCCAGTACCATGCTCTGTGCACAGTCAGTGTTTTTCTCTTTTAAAAATTACATTGTTACATTTGAACATTGTGTTTTTTCCAAGTCTGTTGCTGATATAAAGTCATAATGCAACTCTGGAAACAGTGAAGTACACATGCAGCATGTTCAAACAGCTATATACTGTCTGTAGTTTGGAGGGAATGTGGACCTGCCATGACCAACCTAGGAAAATAAACAAACTACAAAATGTAAGACAATGTTAATGAAAATTTAAGTTGGAAACCAATAAAATTACTGTTTATTGGCTCCTTCTCTCTGGATACTGTATTGGTAACTGAAAGTCATTATGCACACAGGGTCATGGAAAAAGACTGTTGCATACCTGTTTGTGATGAGTCTGCCACCTCCATGAGCTGTTATACTGAAACTCTAATCCAGTGGTTCTCAAACTTTCCCCTTTAGAGTCTGGAAAAAGTTCACCTCCCCTGATGCTGACGCTATCGTCAACACGACAGCATCAGCAAACTCTTGTTTGTTTATTTTGCCTACTTAAATCATTTTCGTTCAACTTAGTTTCACTCCCCCGCTGCCGTGCCCCCCCTGCAGTGGCTCTATGGCCCCCCAGGGGTGCCCGCCCCCGAGTTTGAGAACCACTGCTCTAAATGCACATCAAAATAATCACCAAACCATTGATGATAGAGCCTGACAAGCAAAATATTTTGCAGGAAGATCAAGCTCAATAACGTTAAATGGGGTGACTTTGTCTGGTATTTTATTAATTCTATTTATTTATTGCACTTTATGTGCAAAATTGCATTGTGAGATCCAGGCATTGCTGTGCAATGTCAATGAATAATTACAGAACATAGAGCTGTTGGACCGATGTCACCCTTGAGTGTACTGTAATTGGAATAGTATTAAAAGATTTACAAATGTCACCATTTCAGTTTGATGTACTTCACTGGTTTGTGAAATGTTTTTCATATGTGTTGGAGACAAAATGTGAAATATGCCTCAGTTAAAAAAAAAAAACACAAAAAACAAAACACATCTCAATTCTAAATTCTTTAATCCTAGTTCCTGATTCTGTGCCTGGACAGATGATGCGTGCAACAGTGAAAGATTTGAACCCCTGGGTGGATTATGAATTCAGGGTGGTGGCAATCAACAGTGTTGGTGTAGGAGAGCCCAGCACGCCATCAAAACAGATTCGAACCAAAGCAGCAGGTATCCTCTCAGTTTGTTGTTTCTCTTCATAACAAATGAATCAGTCCCACTTGGAAAATGTAATTTAACTGTTTGATTAGTTTCACCTGTGATGTTACACATTTCAAATCTATTGTTCTTTTTCGTGTCTATACTTTGATTACTGAGTCACATGCAAAATAAGTTAAACTTGAATTACACTTTTAAACATTAAAGTATCAGCACTAAGCTTTTGTGTGTGTGTGTGTGTGTGTGTGTGTGTGTGTGTGTGTGTGTGTGTGTGTGTGTGTGTGTGTGTGTGTGTGTGCACTCTTATGCCATGATTAATTACATCAATTACATCAATAGAAAATGTGACCTATCCACAAATGCCATGAGGCAACGACATGAAAGTGTCTATTTTGAGCCGGTTAGCTGAGTAATTCTATCCTGCTGCTTGAATCACAAGGGAACAAGTTTCCCATTGTGCCTCACACATGGGGCTGACATACGGCGCTGGGCTAATAACAGCACCGTACATGGGTGGTAATACCACTGTCAACAAAAACCTAATTCCTCTACTGCGTGATTAACCTGTTTGTGTAAATTAGAAGCTTTACAAAGTGGCTGTGATCACCTCATACAAAGCTGTGCGATTTAACGAAATCCTCTGCACCTGCTTTAGACATAGCAGTCCAAACCAAGGGATGATTAAGTTTCCTTTGTGCCTTTTTAGTTCCCAGGGTTGCACCGGCTAATGTGAGTGGTGGCGGAGGAGCTCGAGGAGAACTTGTCATCATTTGGGAGGTAAGAGGATCATTGCTATTTTTCAGTGGGCACTCAATGTGACAGAGTATTCTTTGAATCTTTGACGAGAATGGACCTCTGGCAGAGTTAGTGTGTCTGAAGTGATCTGGCTTCGGTGCCGGGGACTTTAACAAAAAGCATTTTTTGATTTGTTGCACGCTGACTTCCCTTATTGTGTAAATCAAAACCAAGATGTGGAGCTAGAAAATATAGAATATGTGTAAATCTAGAATTAGGTGACAACTTTACATTTTTTGGATGCTATTCAAAGCACGTCAAGATGCTGTATCAGTACATTTCCTCAACACAAAACATTATTTCTGTTTTGCTTTTTTACAACTCCCTCATTTAATTTCCGCTCCCAGTTGTTTGGGTCAAAGGCATAACTTTTCCTTTCCTATCTCAGCCAGTTCCAGAGGAACAGCAGAGCGGAGAGGACTTTGGATATGTCGTGGCTTTCCGCCTGCTTGGCAGCAGCACCTGGATCCAGACAGTGCTGGCATCACCTGATGCGTCCAGATATATTTACAGAAATGACAGCATCGCGCCCCTGTCCCTGTTTGAAGTTAAGGTGGGGGTGTACAACAGCCTGGGAGAGGGGCAGTTCAGCCGTGTTGTTAATGTATTTTCTGCAGAGGAAGGTGAGTTTGTTACCTGCACGTGCTGCAGAGCTGATTGTGTTAATTTGAGAAAAGGTATGCTTTTGCTCTTAATTGCAAATATGCATGATTCATGATGTATCCCATTTAGAGCCCTCTGAGGCACCGTCAAGAGTGTGGGGCCGCGCTCTGTCAGCTTCTGAGATCGAGGTGTACTGGGATCCAATTCCCCTCAGGTCCAGCAGTGAGAAGATCATTGCATTTGAGGTATGAAACAGAAAAGCTGAAATAATAGTGCTACGAGGAATATTTAAACAAGGACTAGACATTAATCCCAGAATGACTGACATAAGCTTGTGTTCAGCGGAATATGCCAACGCCAAATGGTGACAACATGGAAATATTCTGACATTAAAATACTGTATTTGTTGGAGCATTAGATTTTTCACAGGCTAATCTGGGGGATGAAGAGGTCTGTTGGCAGCTGTTGCAGTCTCCAAAAGACCTCAATACCCAAGGCTGCCCGAGAGCTGCTATTAGAAAATAATAAATAAATAAATAAAAGAAAGTGTGAACATTATAAATCACTATCCTCTACAACAAACACTCTCCTGAGATTTGGCTGGAAAACTTAGATGAAAAAAAGACCTTCCCCCTAAACCCTAGATGCTTTATATGGTAGGGTATCCCCTGCTGAGAAGCTTTGAGGTCATTGCCAGTGTTTGGTCCAAACACTGTTATAAGACAAGGGTTTGAAGAACAATAGTAACATGTTTGGGAACAGAGTTCAAGTAATGGAGCTGACCTGAGAGCATTCCTACTAAAAGTAGGGAAATTAATTTTCTAGATTTCGCTCCAATATGAAAGGGTTAAGGGTACAACATCATTAACAATATAAATGTGTTCTGACAGCTTTTTAGCCTAGAGAAAATATTTAATTTCTCATGATTTGTATTTAATTTTTAAGCTTCTACTGTATAGACAAGGACCTGTATTTATCAAGCATTTTAGAGTAGGAAATCACTCCTACCTTTGCCAACATTAAGTAGAGCTCCAGAAGAGTCCTAACCTGTTAGGAGCTGCAAGGAGATGGCTTCAAATAATTTTTTGATGGACGTGGTACCAAAAGACAGAAAAAATGATTTAGATCTGTCACAACCAACTATTTCAGTAGTAATAAATCTCTCTTTCACTCCCTCAGCTCTTCAGATAATGCACAGATTCATTCCTTTTCCCACCAGTCAGTGTCAAGTTAAAGTGCCTTTAGACTGTGCAATAACAATGATTGTGTGAGTTTACTGTATGTCACTCTGTGCAGAATGGTTCTAATAAAATCTAGGTTCACAGTCTGTGTCATACTGTACAGTATCAATTTGAAGCGCGTCACATTGTGCAGTGAATGCCTGGTGAGTCATGGCACTACAATGTAAATTTTCAAAAAGTGCAGCTAAATAATAACCAAGCTTTGGCGATGCTGCTGACACTTCTACGCATCAAGTCGAGAGGAGCAGGAGAGGGAGAATGTGGACTCGGTTGGGGAGATGAAAAAAGGGTGCCGATTTTATTTCCTAAACTTTATTCAGTAATGGCACTTGTAAAATTGGCTGGCATATTCTGCATCATTTCCTGTTTTATTCTGATTGGTTGATCTGTAACACTGCATGATGTTACAGATATAAATACTAATAGGAAGACAGAGAAGATTCAGTTCATGTTTTTCATTGAAGATGGCCCACAGTGGTGCAGTATTGCACAATACATGCAAGATGCAGTGGTGCTATGTGCAGGCATTGTAAAACAAAGTGACTGCATAGGGATGATTAGGATGTGAATAGGACCCAGCTGAACCATATTATCTAGACTACAATTTCAAATTATAAAGGTCTGTGCAGAACATTTAGTGTTTAATCCATCTAGGTGGCTGGCTTGTGCGCACTTACAGCCTACTGCAAATGGTTTATTGGTCATTATAAGATTTAAGCTTTGTATTATTATTGTCATTATATTATTGCATACACAACCTCAATAACTCAGTTGCCTATAATTTACCTATTCAGTTAAAGCTTACATAAAAAAAGCAATGCACTCTCAAAGATTTCAAACCACCACTGTCAGAAAAACTACAACAAGAAAAAAATCATCATAATTTCTACTTCGTGAGTGTGAGTGTAATAAAACAGTAACATCTCACTCTCTTCTAGGAGTAATCCTTCTCCCTGCTGAGAGTCGCTGGAAGCTGCTTCATAAGCTACACTCATGTCTGACTCTGTTTTTAGTCCTGTGTTAACTTTCAGCATGATTTATAGGAGGGATTCTTGATAAATAAAGGCCCAGACCTCACACATGACTCATGTTAGATCATTTTAATAGAGGAAAAAAAATTGGAATTCAGTTTTAACTAATGGTGTAATTAAGTAATGGACCTAATTGGTCCAAAACCATTGATTGATGGTTCAAGTTATTGGTTTAGAGACATGTGACAGTTGTAAAATCGTCAGCAGGTGACAAATGTGTGGAGAGCACATGCATTTAAATGAGAACATTAGCCACGGGCTAACTCAAACTTGACAAGAAAGACTGAGACAACAAAGTTGCTTTTATTGTAACACCACATTATTGACCTTAACCTTGACAAGTCATCAGGAGCAGAAATTGCCTAGAGTGACAATTTGGCTGGTTCCACTACAGTTAGACTAGAGGGACAATTAAGTGGGGTCACACCAGTGGGCTGATGAGGTGGCATAATGGTGCTACCAATGTGCAGACTCTGAAAACTGATCTGGGACGGCCCATTGACTAGTGCTTGCTTGGACTTGGTTAGGCTAAGGCTGTCCTGTTAATGTGGTGCTTTCGCTACACAGCCTGTGTAGACATACCATACAGTCATACACTTGCTGGGTATTGGGAGTCCTTTTGTTCTAGATAATTGTAAACTGCAGTAGCATTAGGAAATGGCTCTAATGTTATATCTTCACACTTTTAAAAGCAGTGAGGGCCAATAGAATGGCCAAAATGTGGCCTGTAGTTTAAGCTGACTATTCCAGGAAAGTGCAGGAACTCCCACTGCCAGCCTATCAGAGACACGTGAAAACAAGCCTTGACTGAGCTAATTCCAGTAGCTCCTCATAGTAGGAACTTAGAACTGCCTCTGTACAATTCATTCAAGCAACAGAATAGCTTACTGGATATTACTTTAGATAAATTGTAGACCTGCTTTTTCTGCATCCCAGAAAATAGCTACTGTAGGATACAAATGTTTGCACCTGTTGTCTTCTGGAGGAAACTCCAGAGATAATCTCATTCATAGTTGCTCGTGACTCTCCCAGAAGAGGATAGCCAGACCCAGGGCATCTTAGTGAGTCCCTCAATCCAGCCAAAGAGGGAGGGAGACAGTGAAACTGGAGAGCATAGCCCATTCATTATGTCCTGTCCATACACTCTGCCAGAGCACAGTGCACCGCCAAGATTCATTTTATCAGAGGCTTGATGGGAATCAAGCTTCAGCACCGATTTAGGACCAGTTGTAAACTGTTTCCAGAGACACTGCTGAGTGTTCTGATGTGCTGATTCTTCTGATGTGCACAGTGATTTAACTCTGTGAAGCATGCTGGCTGAGATGCTTGCTCTCTGAGTATGTTTACACACAGTACAGGACTTGAGTCATGGGAAAAAAGAAGCTATGCTATATTGTTTGAGTGCTTTTATCGAACAGATGTTTGTACGTTGTTAGTTATTTGTTCTTTTAATGGTTTCTGGACATATTCTGCATTCTGTTCAGTAAAAAGATCCTCAGTTCACCAGTAGCATCTCAACCCATTTTATGGCTTTAATGTATATGTGTGATGTGGTAATGTCTGTCTCTGTGCTCAGCCATGCAGGTTTCTAAATACAAATAAAAGGGAGAATTTGGAGACATCTTTCGGCGTGTGAATCCCCTCTGGATTTCTGATTGTTTCCCTTGCGGTTCGCACCTGACGAGCACCTGGAGTGCAGTTGCTTTGAACATCAGTAGGGCTTTTGTATTCGACTGCATTAGTTTTAGCTACAGTGGGTGTACCTAAGAAACTGGCAAATGAGTCAGTGTACCAATTGTGTATATTTTATGCAAATCAGCTACATTTCAGTGTTTGTGCTTCTCATACACAAGTACTGGTGTTAAAACACTGTAATGGCGGTATGATGTGCTTCCCTGCCACTGTCTCCATAAGACTTTAAGATGCAGCAAGACAAACTTAAGCCTCCTTAGATCCCTAGGTGGCGTAAAAATCTGTGAACTTCTTCCGCTAAAGTATTTCAGGTATTTTCCCAAGTGCTGGTTGAAGTGCTATAATTAAACGGCATGTTGGAAAAAAAAAGAAAAAACACAAAGATGCATCTGTTATCACCAACTCTGGGCCATGTCGCTAATCTGCCTTTTCCCATGTAAGATCCCTGCAAACCAGTGAGCTGCCAACTGAATAAGTACCTACTTTCAAACCATCTGTTTGACATTTTCCTGAACGCTTCTCTGTCTCTGTCTCTGTCTCCTGTTCTTGGGTCATAAACGATCTCACTGTGAATACAGATCCTGACAAGCTCCTTATCGTTGTACTCTTCACGCCCGGCACTGCTTTTGGTATTGCTGATCGTCAGATACAGTATCGCTCGGTAGTTTTAAAAATGTGGGACTGCCTCAGGACCTTAAATAGCTGAGCTGATAGAGTGGAACTCTTTTAAGTTTGGTCCAATAGAATCACTGCTTCATTCAATAAGTTAAAGACTTAAACCTACACGACCCCAAATTTCTTACACCTTAATGAAGTGAGGGAAAAAAGCTTCATTTAAAAGTAATTTTCAAAATCTGTATCTCCATTATCTTCATGTTCTGCTGCCATATACCAAGTGCCAGCTGGCTCTGCTGTACAGGATTCTCTCTTTTATAAGCACATTGTGACGCTCTCAGTAGGATATTGGCAAAATAAATAAGGTTTGACTTGACTCAGTTGCCACCACTTTACAGACTTGAAAACACTTTAAAAAGGGAAGAAGGCAAAGGAAGGCAATATGGCAGGAGTTCCTTGGTAATCCTTGTTTCTTTGGTCTAGGTTCTGTTTTGGGAGGAAGGATCTCGGCAGAGTGAAGCAGACAGAGTGAGGGTTATCAACACCACAGCTCTGCTTTCTGGTTTAAAGGGCAGCACACTCTATCTGATCTCAGTCAGAGCCCAAAACAGCGCTGGACTTGGACCCTGCAGCCCCACATTTAACATCACCACCAAGAAACCACGTGAGTCCACGCACAGGACACAAAAACGTGATTTGTTTCATAATGTGCTTTGGCCATTTAGCAGAACTTTATTCTTATCTTTACATTATCTTTATTTCTTTGAATTAAAGGTCTTTCTTAAAGGACCAGTTCAAGTCTATTTTAACACAATATTCTCATGTAATACTGTATGTATGTTCAAAGACTTATTGGTGGCTGTCTGTCCATAGTGGCCTTGAAGGCAGGACTATATGACCCCCAAGTTAGGTCCCTGGTAATATTTCAGAGACTTTGAGGCTGTTAATGATGTGAAGAGGAGTTTACATTCTATGATTAACCACATATTTGGGGATTTTTCAAGGCTTGTTCTTATATTCATTGTAAAAGTTTGATTCGCATTTTTGATATATGTGATATACACAATATCCAAATTGTGTATTTGAAAATTCTCCAACAGAACTACATACCTTGCAATGTGGAGAAGGTTTAATAACATTAAGATTATATTAAGATGACATTTAGGCTTAATGAAGGGAGACAGAAAATGTAATTAAAGAGTTACTTCTGTGCTTTCCTTTTTAAATACACACAAAACGTAATAGAGTTTGGTTGGTGGCTTGTCGGCTGTTTTTTTTTTTTTTTTTTTGTTAGATGGGTGGGGTTCTGCTGGGGGAATTTGGATTCATGAACTCAGTGTTTCCAAAATTCAGGTTAAGGCCTTACATTAGCTTCGGCTGAACTTCAGAATGCATTTGTTCACAGAAAGAGGATTTTAACAGCCATTAGTTACAGTGTCGTCTCTCTCAGAGGGGCCCGCTTCAAGGCCAGTGTGGAGAGGAGGAATGACTACAGTGACCAATGACTTCTCTGCCGTGTGGCATTGGAACATATTGTTTAAGACAGATAGACTTTCAAACATCTATCCTTTACATCTGTTTTTCTGCCTCGTCTTGCTTTGCTGCTCCCATGTGAAGCCTCACATAAACTCAGGCTTTGTAAACATGCTTCATGTGATTGATGTTTTTGTTTGTATTATTATTTTTATTTATATTAAAAATGACAAATAGCGTTTGAACTGCTTTCAGCTTTGAGACATCAACTGACATCTCAACTAATTTTCATTCTTCTAGCGACAGGTCAACAACTTCAACCGATATTTTAATGGCTGTCACTGCACTGACACTTCAGCAATTTATGATGCCCACTCATCAACTGTCTCTGTATTTCAGCCACAACTAAAAATGTATTTGCTTTTGTATCTCACTCCTCAAATGGCAGGTGAACTGATTTCATTGCTTAGGCACAGATTGATGTTTCATTTGCTTTGACTTATTATTAATCAGCTTGACAGTTCACCTGCTTTCCACTCTCACTCTCAGTTTTTGCACACACACTGACAACAGCTGTTTACAGTGCTTAATCAGAAATTTCATATGCTTTCAGTGATAACAACTGATTTCACCTTCAAGTGACACCTCGGATCCTTTCAGTGCTTACACTTCAGCTGACACTCGAGGGTCTCAGCTTCAGCTGACTCATAAAAGTGCTCTAACTACTTCCTATGACATATTTCACTTGCAATGAAAAACATTTTTGAGCATTTTTACAACATTAACACTTATTAACAATAATTTTCCATCCATCCATTTTCTACCGCTTAATACATCAGGTCGTGGGGGAGCTGGAGCCTATCCCAGCTGACTATGGGCAAGAGGCAGGGTACACCCTGCACTGGATAACCACACACTTACACCTATGGGCAATTTAGACTAGCCAGTTAACCTAACCCGTGCATGTTTTTGTGGGAGGAAACTCTGCACCGAAGAGCCCAGACCGGGGTTCAAACCTGGAACCCTTTTGCCTGTGAGGCGACAGTGCTAACCACTGCACCACCGTGCCTGCAATAGTTATTAATACAGTTTTTCTTCATTGTTTTTTATGCATTGTTTGAGAATAAGTGACACAAACAAACAAAACTGTGATATCGATTTGCTCGAAAGGTTGTTGTGTTCTCACAAATCTGAACAGAATCCCTGGAAATCCTGGTGTCTGAAAGGAAACAAAACTCCTCAGTCAAGGCAGCAAAAACAAAAGCAATCATCTATTTCAACACGGAGCATCAAATCACAAGTTCAAAGCTGCAGTCATTTAGTGGTGATACATAAAACTGAAAATAAAATGGGCAAAATATTTAGGCAGTCTTTTTACTGCTCCATATTTTGCTCAAGACTTACATCAGGTCATAAACATTTATCCACATCACACACAGTGTAATATTCTCCCAGGTCAGACACCTCAGATAAAGTGCTGGTAAATCTAGCTTTGCCTTGACTTCAGTCATTACAGCCCTCAGTGAGTGTGACCAGGATATGAGCTTTCAAGACTAACAAAATCAAATTAATTTAAAGAATTAAATTAAAATCACTGTTTTGAGGAGGAGGAAAGGCCATTCACATCCTTACATTTGATTGTATTCACACAGTAAATTGCTGCTCCACTGAAATCAGTTCCAACTGTTTTTCCCACCTCACGTTCGCACAAACACCCCTACATCACAGCTGCTTTTTCAACTGTTTGCGTCCTACTTTTGTTAGCAAGCACTATACTGCATGTGACTTCATTCTGATTATAGAGTCAAAAGTCTTTTACCTTTGCATGTTTTCTCTTCATTAGGAACAACATTGAAAATACTGTAAACAGAAGACTCTGCACACATTGTCTACTCCTGCCTCGTGTTAAACACTGTGCAAACCTTGTTTTCTCCAGCTTGTTATTGTTGTGTGAAAACAAACGATAGTGTTATGAAATGAAACTGAATCGTCTTAAAACAATAGTCAGGTTCCCATTGAAACACTGAAATGTTGTTGCTTGCTGTTGTCATTCCTCCTGTTCCTACTGTCCATTCAAAGGTCCCGTCCTGCTGCGCTTCCAGTGGACGTGATGGGGGACAAAATCCACAGTCCTCCTCCTTTGTATAAAAATGTATTCAAAAGTTTATCTGTAGATAATTTGTGGCTAAGGCTATTTGAATTATACAAATCAAGTGCATATCTTTCTAAATTACAGCTTTAATAGTATAAAATTCCCTTTTGTTAGAATCTCTCCACTGCAGCTCAACAGGTAAACACAGCCTGAGGAAACAGAAGGAGGGAGTTTTATTCTAAAAACACTGTAACTTTAAAAGATAACCGCTTCATTTGTCTAATGCAGACTGCTCACAGTAGATTCAGATCATCTTTGGATTACATTTTTGCACAAAACAAGGACTGTGGATTTGGTCCCCTGTCATTTTCACTGAGAATGCCAGCATGAACAGGAGGAATGATTACAGCAAGAAAAAACAGGATATGGGAACCTGACTGTTGTTTTAGATGTGAAAAACTGTGCACCTATACTTTATGAGATAAGTGAATGCATTTTAAACCTTAGAACACGTTTGGCAGAAATGCATCAAATCAATGCAGAAAAGCTGTATTATTATTATTATTATTATTATTATTATTATTAGTCAGGTTAGTAGTAGTTGTGTGGCCAAAATATTTAGGCAGTCTGTTTACTGCTCCATATTTTGCTCAAGACTTACATAAGGTCATAAACATTTATCCACATCACACACGGTGTAATATTCTCCCAGGTCAGACACCTCAGATAAAGTGGTGGTAAATCTAGCTTTGCCTTGACTTCAGTCATTACAGCCCTCAGTGAGTGTGACCAGGATATGAGCTTTGAGTCTCTAGATTTTTCAAAGCCAAAAAAATAAATACAATTAAATTAAAAAACACACATTTAAAGGCCATTGATATCCTTACACTTACAGGTTTATGAAGTTAATGTGAGTCCATGCAGTGGTCCCTGATGACCAGTACTGGATGTCAGAGACCGTCAGACTTGGTCTGGCCTCATGCAGTATCTGTTTGTATATAGACGTACAATATCTGTGGTGGTGACAGTTGACCACCACCACCACTGTGAGCGGTGTGCGGTTGAGAGTCTCGGTCAGTGGAGGTACTGGGTGCTGTGGCATTGATGGCTGAAAGCACAGTAGAGCTTCCTGAGTGCTTTGAGTCTGTGGGTGAACGTGGTCCTGAGCCTCCTCAGCTCTGCGTAGAGAGGATTAGAGGGGTTGTGCATGATTTCTGCTTTCTGCTTCTCTCTCATCCTCTTCTCTGTCACTGCCTCCACACTGTCCAGATCCATCCCCACACCACTGCTGGCCTTCTTCTCCAAGTCCCAATGCCACCTCCCCAGCACACCACAGCAGGAGATAACACTGTGCTGGTCTCAGACTGGTAGAACATCCATAGCAGCCTAGTGCACGCATTGAAGAACCTGATCCTCCGCAGAAAGAACAGCCTTCTCTGTCCTTTCCTATAGTTTGTTGTTGAGTTGCACCCCTAGAGACTTGTAGATGACCACTCCACTCCCTGCACCCTTATAGTAACAGAGGTATTGCCTGAGGTTGAGCTAAAGATGGTCACTGTTGCACCATCCTATGAAGTTCTCAGCCAGGTCTCTGTACTCCTCCTCCTTGTCATCTGAGAACTTCTGTAAGTGGCACATCTGTAAGAGCCAAAGCAGAGGTTAGAGGTCAGAGGTTAGAGGTCAGAGGGTGAACAGAAACAGGACAGTGCACTTTCTTGGGGTGCACCAGTGCTGCTGGTCACCACATCTGACAAGCAGCCTCGGTGAGGTAGTCTGTAAAGGGTAATCTCATTTATTTCTTTATTTACTGACCCCTGTTTTTCTGAGGTGCGTTCCTGAAGGTTGAAACGTACATAGTATGAAATGCATTCTGCTGCAGCACCCGATGATTAAATCATGACTGACTGCAGCTTAGAGAATACTACTGATGACATTGGTTTATGCATTCATTTGTGAAACTTGTGTCTATATAATTTGATTTCTTGCAGCTCCAAATCAGCCTCCAGGCAATATTGAGTGGAATCTGACCAACTCTAAGATCTTTCTAAATTGGGAACATGTCAAGGCGATGGAAAATGAGTCTGAGGTGACAGGATACAAGGTGAGTTTGTCAGAGTAATAGCAGAAACTCCAGAACTGGGGAAACAAATAGAGCCTCAGCAGCTGTCATCCCAATAAATGGCTTTCTCATTGCAGTGGAAAGATAGACCTCAGCACTCCAGTGTTACATTATGGATTGGCCCTGTCTGGCCTTTCAAAATTAAAAGATCTGTTCCAGGTGATAAAATGAACGGTGTCATGCCACAGAGGGAATTCAGCTTCTTGCAACCAGTTCAGCTATGAATCATATTTGATCCTCTTTGCATACTTGTGCAAAAAAAAACCCCAAAAAAACACAGTTTTTGATAATGCTTTCCACAAATATATATACATGTATATTTAAACTCCAGAGATATGCAGCCCTGCACATTTAATGATAAGTCTTTTGTAGAGCTGTGTTGGAAGGGAATGTGCAGTGCATGTAGAAGGGGAATATTTTAGTAAATTGGTAAAGGCAGTGCTGTGAATTAAAAGTGAAAGTTTCTTACATATTTTCCATGTTTTTAAAACCACGTTTGCAGTTTGGCTCTTTGTGCTGCGTGTTTCTTTTGAACTACAAAATAAAACATTTTGCTTCATTCTGATGAAGATAACATTACATGTCTAAATGAGTAAAGCGGATGTCTGAAGTCCTGTTTTGAAGTGCCTCTGTTCCTCCATGTTGAGTCATCAGGCCAAAGCAGCACCACACAAGGCATTTTGAATTTATTATCATCTCTAGACAGGGACTGTATAACCAAATTTGACTGCACATATTTTTACTGTTTTCAGGATTTGGATTTATTTTTCACACTCTAAATGAATATGTTGAATAAAGTCATACATTTGTCTGCTGAGAGGCCATAATGGCTTAATTTCTGACTATCACTGCTGAGGGATGAGAAGTTCACTCCCCTCCTCCAGGTCGTCTATCGTCAGAACTGGCATGGCAGGACTACTGTAGTGGAAACCAATAAGACCAGTGTAGAGCTGCAGATCCCTTCTGGAGAGGACTACCTCATTGAGATCAAAGCTCTGACCAAAGGGGGCGATGGTACCAGCAGTGGCCCCATCCGCATACCAAAGATGTCCAGTAAGTTTCAACACTCTGCAGCATGCAAATGATTAGAGTTGGAATTAAGCAGAGGAGCAGTGGGATGGGTGTACTCGGTGTAACTAATCCCCAGTGTGACTGATACTGTTTATCAGCTTTGCTGTAGCTTCAACAAGGCCTTCGGAATATACATTTAAACTGTAATAAGACTGCGCCATACGAGCAGGACGAAGAGACAATATGTACAAAGTTATCTCCATATATATAGGGGTTATGTTTCAGTCCTCTTTGTCTGTTAGTTAGCCGGACATCTCAAAAACATAAAAGAATAGTTTATTTTGTTCTGTAGTTCAGCACATTTTGAGAAAATATCCTTAATTGCTTTCTTTCTGAGAATATCAAGATTAATATCAAGATTGCATTAAGTGCAGTGCTGAATACAGGTAGGAGCAGCTAAGCTGGCTCCCTCCCAGCACATAGCTGACTAATTTACACAATGTACTGTGTGTTGTGTGAGGGTGGAGTTACCCATTGGAGCTATTTCTTGATAAACATAACACCAAAATTTAATTTATACTGAGACACTCATCACTCTCAGGAAGAGAGAATCAAATAAGCATTTCCTAAAATACTGAACTATTCCTTTCAGTGAAACTTGGTCACCTAAAGATATTTATGACTTGGGATAATCTCACAAGGTTTTGATGAAAATAGCGCCACCATGTGGCCATTTAGAAAGCACTTTGCATTTTTACTCATAGCTCCTATTTTCCCTGGATTCTTTGGTCAAACATGTTTTCCTCCACTCAAACCCTCTTTCAAAATGAACTGGCGTGAACAGTCTCTATTACATCATCAGGGGGCCTTTACTGGCAGTGTTGCCAACTCAGCACCTTTGTTGCTACATTTACCAACTTTTTAGAGCCTTTAGCAACTTCTTTTCAAAAAGAACCTACCAAAAAAACTAGCAACTGTTTGGACAAACCTTAGCTCCATAAAGGAAAGTCTCCAATATAGCCCCGCGAGCACCAGGGTGGGCTTTACAGACCTCTGTGTGAGTCTCATTCAACTAGCAACATTTAGCAACTTTTCAAGCAGCTTTAGCTACTTTCCATCAAAAGACCAAACACAGTCCAGCCATATGTTAGGGTTTGACCTAGTCTTACACTTCTTTCTTTCTTTCTTTCTTTCTTTCTTTCTTTCTTTCTTTCTTTCTTTCTTTCTTTCTTTCTTTCTTTCTTTCT
>JBBMJY010000018.1:4435326-4465499 GCA_037833715.1 Toxotes lorentzi | reverse complement strand
ACACACACACACACACACACACACATACACACACACACACACACACACACACACACACACACACACACACACACACAGACACGCTGGCTGCTAAGAAAAGTCAAATATAGAGTGGATTGGTGTGGGGAGGTAGGCGGGCAGCTCTGCTCCTACATTCAGTTTGTTGTTCATATTGAAAATGAGCTGGGAGTGGGGAGGAGCTGACAATATTTTCTGGTATTGTTGAGGTGTAGGCTGCGAGATATGTCAGAAAAGTGACAGTATGTGGACCTGAGCTGAGCTCTAAAGTAGGAATAAAGTGGTGTGATGGACAGAAGATTGGCTGGGAATTAAAAAGACCATGAGCCTTCTCCAAGCACCATGGGGCAGCTGACAGGCAGGCTGTGGAGCTCTCCTCCCAGGTTCACAGGGAGAAGGCTCTGTGTGGAAGACCGCTGCTGAAGGCTCAGACTGACAAACATTGCATCACTTTGATTCTTCACTGTGGTCTGTGGGGGCCAGCATTTAGAGTATCTTACTGTTGCACTGGATATTGTGCTGTGGCTGCTTGAGTAGTAAATCCTAAATCAAGTTATTTTACAGAAGAAGAAGCTAATTTCCCTAGATGCAGGAACGTGTAATACTGTTTTGAAGTCAGTGCTGTAACCAACAAGGCCATTTAGAGACCTGGCTATAGCCCAAACATGAAGCTTAAAGCTTTCATTATAATTCAGTTGTGGTAACACTGTGTGTAGCAAAGAAATCAGGGGACGTGATGACAGCTGTGCCTAAGTGTGAAAAGGGAAAAAAAAAATATTAAACTGCTTAGACAGGTTGTAAACAAGCCAACAATCTATCTAGATTGTAAACCACTTTGTTTGGAGGTAGAATTGAAAGAGAGTGCCACCAAAATGTCAGTAATAATCCCTCGTTGCACAGAAAAACTGTATGCACAGCCACAGAAAGTACTATAGGTCAAGGCTAGACCTGTAAATTGAGATGGATTTTCACAACAAACAGTTTGGGTAATATTATTATTGTTCACCTTCATGTTCTCTTCTAGCTAAGTTAAGCTTGGAGTTTGTTTACCACCTGTCTTTTGTACATTGTGGCGTTCACACATCTGAACAATGAACTTGTTGACTTTAGTGTTATATTTACTGATGGGGAAGATGGCTAAAAGCTTCAAAAATAAGATTTGTAACCAACCAGAATGATCTTCTAAAGCTACATTTATTCTTTTAAACCACTTGGAGGCAGCAGAACAAGCAAACCCTGAGGTGCGTGTCACCTCACAAAGTTGTTATGCCATGTTAAAATGTTAGCAAACTGTTTTCCACATCCAGTGCACACTGAGCACCAATAGCATCAGTTTCAAACCCATTTGAAGTCATGTTTCTTGTGGTTTGGTTAATCTGAGTTCATTTTCCTTTTAGGTCTGCTTTGGGCTCCACCAAGTCCTGGAGGAAATATCAATTTGCTAGAAGCAGCTAGAGTTGCTAGCATTGTCTGTTTGCGGTTTGGTGCTATTAAAGTGCAGTTGGCTTATCAGAGCTTTCAGTTTTGTTTTGTTTTTAAAGCAGCATCTTTCAGGTTACACATTGATAGTCATTTGAGTTATTCTTCTAATAATAAGAAGAGTCTACAGCCATGCTAACAGCTCTCTGAAGCTTCAGACACAGTAGTGCTTTGAGCTGAATGCTAATGTCAGCATGGCCAGACACTTCTGGGCTGTTGATTATTAGCAGGTCTTATGTTTACCATTTTCACCATCTTAGTTTAGTGAGTTAGCATTCTAGCATTTGCTAAGTAACCCCTAAGGCAGATGGGTTTATTAGTTTTGCAGGTATTTGGTGATGAAAGTATTGGACATATTAAACTGGCCTGTAGATGGCATTAGTTGAAAAGTCCAGAGATTGCTAAAGGGTTCATCCTGAAGGGTGCATGAATGTGTACAGCAAATTTCATGGCAGTTCATCCAATGGCTGTTGAGATATTTCAATTTGGACCAGAGTGGTGGACTGACTAACTGCTAGTGTGGCCAAAAAGATGAATTATTTTAGCTTCATGTTTATTTGTACAATTCTTACTTTGTGAAGCAGATGTTAGGTGTTAAGCACTGCAGTCTTATGTCTTACACTATCTGAGAATACTTTGTTGTAATTGAAGCTTGGTTCAGCTTGGATTTTCTCTGTCCTAAAGGACAATAGGAAAACAACAATGGAAGTGGAATTGATGGCTTGACTGATATTTGGGGAGAAGCCTCAATTCAAGTCAAAAATAGAGGGCAGACTAAAACCAGAATGTGTTCAAAACAAGATTCAGAAATGTGACATCTTTTGTTACTGTCACTCTTCACACAAGTCTTTTCAACATGGCTGTCAGTTCATATTGGTGTCAGATATTGGTTACATCCAAGAATAGATAAGAAGAAAACATCCAAAAAAAAGTCAGATATGAGCAGCAATTCAGAGCTGAGCAGGGAGGTCTGCTTTGTGAATGTGGCCTATTTCACACATCTGTATACTTCTACTAAAGACACTGCTGTAACACTTATATGATTCTGAATGTACTCTTCTATGTCTAATCTGCCATCATACATGTCTTCTCTGCACTGTATACGATTTCCTGGTAAGTATTTTCAAAGTACAAAGTATATCCTTTGTACTTGTGAGCGCCTTTTCGTTTTTATTTGACTTCCGTCACCTCACCACACTGTGGGCACACTGCTGCTCTGTCACTCAGTACAAAACAATAATGTCTTCTTATCTGTCATACCCTGTCAAGCAACCTCTGGCATTTCAGCATATTCATGCATGTATGCCATTAACCTTGAAAATCCCCTGGGATGTGGATGCTGCCATGCCGATCACTGCTTTGTAAATTATTGATCAGCGAAACATGATTTCATATCCCATTGTGTGTTGCCTATATGTCATGTTATTTGTACAAGAGCTTCATGTGCAAATATATATCGTGATCACATATAAGAACCTGCATATTTAGTAGTTTTGTAATAAATTCTTCTTTAATATACTGGTTCATAAAGCCATGGTTCCTAATGTCCAGTGAGTATGCCTCTCTGTGTACTCTATTCTAGTTTCCACTGTTTGAAAAATAAACAATGCATACGCTCAGTTTTTGTGCAAATTGATTCCAGGCTTATATCTTAGCAATGAGTAAATAGTGGGATGTTATCTGTGGACTCTTGGCTGATAAACATAAACATACAGCACATTTGGTCTGCTCAGTAAACAGGATGATCCGCTTCGATAAGACAACATTGCACTGTACTGAGAGAATGAGAAGACCCATAAACAAGACTGGACATGTTTATTAAATATTTGCAGTGGTGCTAACTCATGTGTATGTGTAAAAACTGATGATCTATCATTTCTTCACGTCTTTCACGTTGCTTACTCGGACCAATTTACCAAATGTTGCGTGTGTGTGCATGCATGTGTGTGTGTGTGTGTGTGTGCAGTATTACTGCCACAAAGTAAGTGTGCTGAGGTTGATGATGGCTGCAGCTGTGTTTGTGAGAAGGCAAAAAAGGCAAATGGGAAAGACCATCTCTCAAATGTCAGACCTATGTGTGACTGTGTGTGGCAGATTATGTTAACATGTTGCATAGTCCACAACCTGACATTTACACAGAGGTCAGTTGTTGAAGGCTAGGAGGAGGCAGAGGGATTCACAGAGATACAGAGACAGAAAGAGTTATCAGACTGTTACACGTGAGACTGATAAAGTGATGTGTTTGATTATTAATCACCTTCAACCTCATTATGAGCAGGTTTTAGATATGTGGTGTGTTTACTCTCGAAAGGTGGCAAAGAATCATCCAACAAGACTAGGTCAAAACCTTGTGAATAGTTGGAACAGCCTTCATCAGTGGGCTTGTCTTCTACTTTCTGTGCTCACATTTCCAGTAATTTAATACAACTGAATTCCCAATAAAGCTGTGGTCATATAAATCCTTTTTCTTTCTGTTGTCAGACAAGTACAAAATTGTGAGTAAAACAAAGTCACTTGAATGAGAAACATTGAGAAGTGTGCCTGTGGAGGGAAATATTATCGACTCTTTTCCACAGACAGTAGCTAAGGTTTGTCCAAAACGTCGCTAGATTTGTCACTAGGTGCTTTTGTGAAAAAGAGAAAAAAGAAGTCACTAAAGGGATCTGAAAAGTTAAATGGAAAAGGTAAATCTAGCAACAAAGGTGCTGAGTTGGCAACCCTGCCTGTAAACACCCCCCGATGACGTAATGGAGGCTGTTCTCATCAGTTCATTTTGAAAGAGCAACAGCCAAACTCCTTTTGTTGTACAGTTTTTTTTTTATTGTACACTAGCTAAGGCATTCCTAAAAGTATGGCAGCCCACATTTCAGTGCACATATTGTGCATGAGCAAGTGTTAAGTAAAACCTTTGGAATCTTTTGAAAAATTAAGAATACTTTTTGGTGCAGATACGAGGGTCTTATATATATTATGTTATATACTGTTATACTATATACTAAGTACTTCTTTTACCTCCCAGGACATATAATTGGTACTGTCACTCTAAAATCGCATTTTGATTGATGTGCACTGGTGCAAGTTTTGTGTTATTTATTGTATGGTTTGTACAAACCAGTCAACTATGTTAATTTTTTTACTGCTGCATAACTACTGTATATAGTAGTAATAGTATATAATGCATACTACAGCAACTTGCATAAAGTACATAAGGTATATACTGCACTGCTTGTTAGTATGTAGTATAGAAATGGTACACGTGTCCATTCATTGACCAACTAGAGACCAGAGTTCTCCTGAGAACCATTATTATGACTTTGTTGTGCTTTCATGAGAAGATGATATAGTTCAGATAAAACTCTAATGGTACACATCCATTGTCTCTACCACACTGTGGATGAGGCAGACTCAGATGCTTTTAAGGTAGACTACGTAACTTGTGCTGAAGAGTGGACACTGTCGCCATAAGTGGAAATGACAGCATAACGGCCCACAGCCATTATTTCAATATTCTCTTGGAACTTTAAAGACATTATCTATAGGTGAGGGACCTGACGGACAGGGAGTGGAGTGGGACCACAGAACTACAATGTGTTATCTTCATGCTGTTTGTGATAAAACCATTCAATGTTTATCTGTGACAGTTACAATGTATCTGTAGCACAAACAGAGAAGATTAATAAAGTCAGTGAACAGACTGAGACATGTCAGTTACACAGCAATATCTCTATATAAAAGTTTGTTACCTCACACAAGCCAGAACAAGTTACTGGTCATACCAGACCACGTAAGGCTGCAACAGGCTGATCCCTGAGTGTATTAAACTGAGCAGGGGTATAATTTACTGCTTATGAATTCGTGCTGCTCCTTCTCAAAAGTGACACTGTCCAGCTTTAATGAATGCTTTTCAGAGGAAAAAAGAAACGGCATCAGCTTAAGGCACTTAAGAGGTCCCTGTTTTTCTTATAGTAAAAAGACTACTGAGCAGTAGTGATAAAGCTTTGTGTACAGATCAGAATAGATGAGGAACAGTTCTTTCCAGTGTTATTGATATTTTTCTGATGTTAAAGGAAATACTGATTTCTTCTTTGATTGCCATGTTTTTTTCAGCTCTCTCACAGATTGCTTGTTTTTTCTAGTTGTATTCACTTTCTCACCTATTGTCCTGCACTGTATTTGTTTGGCAGCAGAAAATTGCATCCATTTATGATTAATGGATGCAATAAGTTATCCTCAACCTGAAGCTTTCCTTCTTCATGTTTTCTTCTCCACTTTTTATGGCTCAGAGTTCAATTTAGGGTCTATATTAGCACCTCTGCAATTCAAATTAACCAGCTGAGTTAAAGGAGATTTAATGGAAGGTCTTACTCTTACTGAGTCATTGGCTTTATTTGGGAAATGTGTGTTGCAGCTAGTAGTTTAGTAAACTTTCCAAACAGTTGGGTAAGCTGCTCTAGTCAATATTTTTATATGCACTCTGAATAAAGTGCAAAGTGATTATGGGTAATGTGAAAGGGGTCCTTACAGATAATTGTCACCTGACTCTGCAAATTACCTCTACGGAACATTTAAACACTTCACTTCATTGTTTTGGTTTTATGGTCCGCAACTTTACAGTTCAGCTTCTCTGGTTCAGTCTTAATGCTCTGTTCAACCTTGTCTCCAAAATCAGTCAGCTGCTTTCAGCAGAAAAAAAAAAACTCTGATTATCACAGAGTACCACTGTACACTACCTTGTCAGCACAAACCGACTGACAGACAAAGTTAACGACTAACATGAGACGGCGAGCGGTGAAGACCAAAACAAACACAGAAGGAGAGTGAATATTGGACTAAAGTTCGTCAGGTGGCCAGAAACATAATTCTGTGCTCTTGTTGGTCTTGTGTCTACTGGACACAAATAAGCAACTGCTTGCTAACACATGAGCCATATCAAATTTGTAAGGCTTCAATTTGTCAAACGTGTTCAACTTGTTGTAAATGTAGTGCATGTGGATGGATGAAATATTTTTCCCTCACTGTGACAGGTCTACACTGAAATCTCCTTTGCTCTGTTATCAATACAGCTTTCATTCCCTCATCTGTCAGTAGTGAGTCAGTACAGCCTTAATCATCCCATCCCAGCTTCGACTGCACACTTTTAATTACCAATCCAAGGATTGGCATTTGTGGTCTCTGTGAAGCAGTTGTCTTCAAAGATGCAATTACTGAGACAACCGTTTGCTTCAGCGTCATTAAGATGCATGGATGTTGAAGAAACAACTAAGCTTGTTAGCTATATCACCGCAGACTCTATTTGTTAACGATGAAGAAAAAATTAACTTTGAAACACTGGTTAGACTGAATGAATGCAAGCTTCTCAACTCGGAACAAACAAGATACACCTGACCAAAAGTTTAATTTATAAGTAAAATAAAGTGAACACCTGACCCTGCCCTGAGCCCTACATGTTCTGTCTTACTTTACTAGTTGTCTTCTTTGTCTGTCCTTCACCTCCGATCTGATCTGGATTTTCCTCTGGTGAAGGCATTTGTTTTCATTGCTGACTTTGTCTCACGGAATCAGTGTGAGTACTGTGTAGACATCTGGACACTGTCAGCACTATCTGATGCTAACTGAAGATGAAATGAAATGAAAAAAAAAATAGAAAAAGCTTTGAGACAAAACATCTTAAATATGCACCAGCACTGGAAATGTACAAAAATGCAACACAGTTTACAGTAAATTTGCAAATTTATCATTTGCAAATTTATCATTTGTAAATGATATAAATTTATCATTTCTGTTATAGTTCATAAATTGCAAGTATAGGCTTGTGAAAAGGCTTCTTTTATTGTTGATGTCTTAAATCTTTATTTTCTATGCAGTGTTTACAGTATCTGGGTTTAGGACCCGTTAAAGGGGTCACCAACTGTGGTTCTGTTTTGTGTCTTCTGTTGTTGTTGTGCTTGTGATGTTAGAAATCATTTTCTCGGTTAAGGATAGGGTACAATGACAGTATCACTGTACCCTCAAATCAACCTTTGCGAAAACAGCATTGAAAATATTAGATTCTCCACAATCTACGAAAACGTTAGCAAACACAAGACAGGACATTTACGTGTAGAGAACTCTTTTGAAGGTAACCCCATTCCCAGGCCCCTAGTGAAAAGTTGAACCAAACATATGGTGAACATAAACAAGTGGAGTATCTTCCTAAACCATCAGGGAGCATGTAGCCCTTATGAGCTGTGTTCATTAGCCCCAAATGAACTTTGAAGGTGAGATGGAACAGTGAGGAAGACACTGCAGCTGAATACTGTATGGGGGGGTGACAAGGGAGAAAAATACTCAGGAACAAAACAAAACGAAAATACAAAGGTTCTTTCATGAAAACAGGAAACCAAGGTAAGTCCATGAGGGGGACAACACAAGACACAGGAACATAAATAAACACAGGGACTTGACGTGGTGCAGACTCGAGCATGGACGCAGACATGGAAACAGACAAACCGACAAGAACAAAGGCCAACGACGAGACTTAAATACACAAGGCAATGGGCAACAGGTGAAACCAGTTAGGGCGGGGCAGACAATTCCAAAGGCGGGAAGCAAGACAAAGACAGGAAGTAGAACTAGACAAGATACACAAGGGCAATGATTTGAAAATAAAACACGACCTATAAACAAAACTTAAACTAAACAAGATTCCACAAAAGGGTTCAATACAAAACAAGGGCTCAGAAAACAGCCCCCGTAGGAGCTAGTCATGACAAATACAGGCTGTGATTTGTGTGTTACACAGTGTTGCAACCATGATTATCATGGAATTGAATAATTGTTTTTCTAATTATAGATGTTGTGAAACCACAGTTAAGGCCACAGTCTGTTCCTGGCTCCTTGGAGAAAATGGAGTAATTTAGTGTAGCGCACAACAGATTAATGACATGGTGTTTGCAACTTGGCAACTAGTACTTATTATTACTGGCAAAGGAGGATCGCTACATATTGTGTGTAAACACTGATATGATTTGATGAAATGAACCCAGTTTTCCCACTTCACTGCGATGTCTCTGAAGAAAAATGGGCTCATTTGTAGCAGTTTCTCCTCTCATCCTGTGGGCAAATCATCCTCCAAAGAAAATTACGTTGAAAGGAGAGGATGTCCCAGAGGTGTGACCCCAATTAACGTTGTCATCTTCCATGTCTGAATGGTGCTCAGCCTTTGGTGACCGTAAGCATCCCAAAAATCTGTTGTCTGTCCTGTCCTGTGGTTCCTCAGGGTCCTGTCTCACT
Source organism: Toxotes lorentzi (assembly GCA_037833715.1). Taxonomy (NCBI): domain Eukaryota; kingdom Metazoa; phylum Chordata; class Actinopteri; family Toxotidae; genus Toxotes; species Toxotes lorentzi. Next base: position 4,456,730 of record JBBMJY010000018.1, on the reverse strand, counting down.
CACTGATTTTCCCAGCCACAGCCTTTCTGTCAGCACTTCATCTGCCGCTGTTCGATGCATTGATGTTTCAAGGACCCCGTCAGTCCATCTAGGTGAGCAGCACTGGCATATTTTTATATTTTCTGCTAACTAGACTGCTTAAATCAGAGGTTTTTGTATTTAGATGACACCTTCCATTGATTAGCCTTCAAAGCCGCTCAAAATGATTCTCGAGTGACACAATAAGCTGCTCTTGCACCTCCAAAGGCATGAGGAAGTCTTGTTTTGCATTCATCTTTGCACTATTACTGCATCTTACAAATCTTTTGAACTTGGTTTATAGAGGTTGTTTTTAATTTCTGAGTACTCCTCGCACCTCAGTAAACACACACACACTCAGGTGCCAACACTAACTGGAATTAATGTTTATGCTCCCGCCTTTAAGACAGTCTCCTCCAAGAGGCTCATTTCCCAGTCTTGGCTCGGAGCTGCATTTTTTAACAAAGCTGCCACTGGAATCACATCTAAGACTGGCATGTGAAAACCTTTTCTGTGGATAACTGGCATGTCAAAGAGAGACTCAGTCTGAGCACAGAAATAAGTGCACAGTATGTGAGTTCACATAAGTGTGCAGTTTTCCTTGCATGCGTGTACTAAACATGCTACATGTATGCCAGTGCATCAGGATTCAGGATTCTTACTGGACTCTAGCATGTAAGATTCATGAGTTTCTTTGTGGTTGATTGAAAATGGAAAAGCAGCAAAGCCTCCACGAGCCTTTGATTGACAGATGTTCCTCAGAGGCAGCTGTCTCCCAAGAGTGACTGCTCAGTGGTCTATCATCTTCTTGACTTGATGATGATAGATGATGCCAATGGGACAAGCTTACCTCGTGGATCAAACATAAAGAAATGTGACACTGAAAAATAGTTGGACTGAAAAGTTTCATTTGATCGAATGGGCCTGAATTAGTTTCATCATCTCTCTCAGGGGGAAAAGCACGAGAGTTGCTACATGACTGAGCTTCCTGAGTTCACTTGAAATAGCAAAGCGGAGATCTGGGATGCAAAGTGCTGAAAATAACTGATTGTGTCTTATTAACCTGAAGAGAGCACCTACGGGCTGTTATATGGTAACATGCATTCACTCTTTTTCTGTAGAATTTAAAATATAAAGTGTTCGAAGTCCTCTCTTGTTCATATTTTCCAGGGTTGGTGAAATAAATACACTCCTCTCACTGATATATTTGCAATACTAACACAACTGAAGGCAACTTACTGGGTTACAGTTAAAAGTGGCTCAGACATGACTATATTCCTCCAGGCTATAGGAGAGCAGCCATCTGCAAGGGTAGTAAATGCTATTGAAGCATCACTGAGCAAATATGTCCAAGTCAGGCCTATTTTATTCAAGGAAATACAGTCCATGCTCCACCGACAACCCAACAATATACACAGTGGATCTGTGAAAAAGAGAGAAAATGATAAAAATAAGAGTGGAGTGGGCTCTGTCCATGCTGTTCTGGCTGTTTGCTCAGAAACTGTATCCAGCTGTAGCTCTGGATTCACTCGATCTGTGACATTTCTGTTTTTACTGATCTCCAAATGATGATTGAAAAGATTATAACTAAATATCTTTAATCAGGCAAAAAAAATAAATAAATAAATGAAAAAGAAATCACCTTGGTGATGATTGATGGTCCATTGAGCAGTTAATGAATCAGCAGGTGTTGCCCTCTCTGTTATCCCACTGAGGCTGATTCCCACTGTTTAACTTTGCAAGTTAAAGGCTTTCCCATTACTCCCCTTCTCCACAGTCTACACAGTGAAAGCCGCATGTCATAGTTAAAGCTTCAGAGGTAACATTTTTGATCAATGGTTCAAAATACATTGTATAATAAAGTAATACTTGACTGAGTTAATGCAGGATGAATCATGAGTACAACAGCAGCAGCTTCAGCGCTCTGCCTGTCTATACAGGATGCGTTCAGGCTCTGTATTGTGTGTAGGTCAGTCATGTTTTGGCAGAGCTCAGAGGCCAGTGCACAATCACTGTGGTTATTTGTGGAAAACACAGAAAAATAGAGTTAACTCCATTCATTTGGAAGCATGTTCCCATCTCCTGTCTGTACGAGAATAATGAAACGAAAGTGTAATTTACTGACCAGCATCACTGGTTCAGTGTTCTTTATTAATTTATTTATTTTGCAAAAACAGAAGAGTGGGTGGGGGCAGAGTACCCTGCTGTGTTGATATTATCATTGCATCTCCAGCAGTGTAGAACAGTATCTCTGCTGCAACGTCAGGACCAGTTAAAGCTATTGTTGTGGAAAATGCTGCACAGGCACAGACCTTTTAAAATGCTGAGTTTGTCAGCAGGTCCTGTTTCTTAGTGCTGGAGTTTGGTGCCTCACTCCTCAACACAAGCTAGTATTCACTTTATTTTTGTCATGTAATGTTTTTTTTTATTTTTAATTTAATCAAGGTGTTGAATTTAAAAAAAAAATGCTTGTCTTTTTTCCAAAAAAACGCTTGAATGTTTTTTTTGCCTTGATTGAAACAAATAATTGAAATAATTGATTGAAATAAATTTTAGGTCTAACTCTTGTGTGTATTTGTCACAGTCCTCTTCTAAAGAGCATCATAAACGCAGCTGAAACACCTCCTGTGTGAACAGGAAACGCACTTCTTACTTGCATATATGTGTGTGTGTGTGTGTGTGTGTGTGTGTGTGTGTGTGTGTGTGTGTGTGTATGTGCATGTTGGTGTGTGTATGTGCTACAGACAGTCAGAGATGGTCACAGCTCTGTCACAAAATCCAAGCACCACAAACTCCCTCATAGTTGAACCAGTATTTGAGACACCTTCCACAGATGAGGTGATTCAGCCTCCTTTAAAACCTTAGGTTTGCCGAATCCTCAACTCATTCAAGCTGCACTTGGCAGAGTTATTTTTTTCAAGAAAAACAAATCCCAATTTGAAACTGTAACACTGAGAAACATCTCTTCCCTCCTATCTGAAGCCCTGTAGATTAATTAGATTTCCTTCAATTTAATTGTGGTACGTGGAAACTGACAGCCACGGTTCTCACTACAGAGTTACGCGTGAAAGTGTTTCTTCACATTCAGCATCAGCAAGCTATAAGATTAGCTCTGATTTCAGGAACAGCAGGAACTTTCAAACAGTCAAAAATTCACCATGTTCTGTTCTATAGAGAACAAACTGAATTAAATGGTCTTCATGCTGCTTTAACATCTATGTAAAGGAAAATTCTCTATATTCTGAGGCTAATTTTCCCTTTTTTACCTTTGTGATTCTTACTTGTGCTGCCACTTCACTGTGGAGATTTATGTTCTGTAATTTGCTGGTAGTGCTGTACTTCAGTGCACAAAGACTAAAAACAGGCCTTGTAGTTTAATACGTGGCCCTTCAGTATAAGAGCACTCAAGCTGCAGTGGGATCTGCCTATATTCCATCCTGATTGTCCATTTTCTCAAACTTGCTTATATAGCAGTATTGTTATTTTAACAGGCTAGAACCCTCTAGTGCTCCAAAGCTGCATTAATGTAATATACCTTGTTCTGCGACAGTAAAGTACACACATCAGCCTTCTCAGGAACCCTCCTATAGTCCAGATAACACAACAAGGGCTTTGTGCAAGGGCGTTGTGAGCGTGACTACAGGGACGGTAAATGAAGGTCTATCAGTCGTTCAGTCTACCACTTTGATCCACCTCAACTATGCTGTGGCAACAGATATCTGCCATAAAAGTTGTATCTTTATCAATGTCACAAGAGGATAAAGTCTGGCCGCACCCATGACCAAAGATGCCATTTGTTTAGCTATTTTCTAGTTAATTTCAGTTTAGTTGAGAGATTTTTTAAATTTTGACATGGAGTTACTGTCAAGCTGTCTGTCCAGTGTTTGTTTGTAATTATTATGTTGTGTCCACCAGTTAAGTGTTCAGTTGAGATCATTTTAAGACACTCAGTACTCTTGTTGTTTAGTTTGCTGTATTTTGAGCTCACTTCTGTTTTGGTGACCTCTTTTTATGGCCCAGTTTAGTTGCAGTTAACTATGCCTGTCTGCCATTCCCAGTCACCTGATTCCCCACACACACTTGTTTAACTGTTTCAGATTCCCTTATCAGCCCTACAGGACTTACACTGCCCCAGTATGCCAACCAGTCCTTACCCCCATGCCTGGCCCTTGTCTGCCTTTTGAATTTTTGCCAACTCTAGCCAGCCTACAGACTACATTCCTTGAACACCCACTCAAAAATGTTTTCCTCATCTTGAGAAGTCAGGTAAAGGTGAACTGTTTAATTATACTTTCAGAGTCTCTGAGTTGTGCTTTTGAGCCCTTCCTGTTTTCTGAACTGTGACAAATAATAATAATATCAAAACGTTTGCTTTGTTCTTTATCATTTTTGGGTAAATAAAAACCTACCTTTGTGAAATCTGAAACCCGTGCTGCTTGGTGGCATACAAATTGCCATGAAATCTGGTACAGATAGCTGTGATGCCCAGAGGATGACTCATACTGACTATGGTGATCCCCTGACATTTCATGTGACACAATATTTCTTTCATTGTGGAAATGTTGTGGATGGCTTGAAACAAGGATCTGATTTGGGAGCGTTCTACTATCTAGGCTTCGACTCAAATGCACAGACTTTACTAATTTATGTAATGTTTTATGTAATAAACTTTATGTTAGTCACACTGTTCTGAGTGGAAGTCTTCAGAAATAAATTTTTCATAATTGTACATCCATTTATTAAACTCTCGGCATTAATCTTTAAGGTTATACAGAAATATATGGAGAGCCTCCACCCAGCCAGTATTCACTCACAGCCATACGTAACATTTTGCAGACATGAGTCTTTTGTCACGAATGAGAGCAAAACAGTGCCGGCTGCACAGGTAAAAACAACGTACACCTGGGAACAGCAGAGTTGAGGAAAAAAAAAAAAAAAACCCAATGCAAATTAGTCTAACAAGATCTTCTGTGATGGCCACCTCTGTGCAGCACGTCTTTACCTCAGCATCACACACTCACATGGTCTCTGTTATCGTTCATGCATAAAGTGAAACTGCAAATTAATGGGAAATGCATGCAACTGCCCTCATTATGTCATTAAAGCCCCACAGTTGAAGTGTTCCTCTGGTATTCTCCAGGGCCTCTATCTGTTTTATTGGGGCCTCTCTTTTTGTCTTTCCACGCAGGAAAACCATCACTTTGGTTTGTGAGTATCACAGCCTATTGTCAGACTTACAGCCGGGGAGTCATCACGCCCTCGCAGCCTCGCTGTCTGCTGCGTGAGATGCAAATAGTGGTCAGAGGAAGCAGGGGGTAATTTCAGGGATGTGGCTCTCTGAAGAAATATACACTTCTACAGCCACAGGATGTAGAGAGGCATTTTTATTCACCTTAACACCTCGCAGAGTGTTGTAGCTCGATGTTGCTGAGGCATGGGTTTCTTTGCTCAGTGATTGTATTAAGTGCTGTTGTGAGCCGTGTTTACCCTTTGCCTTTGAGTATGCCTCGTAGGTGGTGTCTGCATCTCTGATGGCAATATACGAGAGGTGGATGGAGGGGTGGTAGAGAGCCTGTCTGAATGAAAGAACAGGCCAGGGAGGTTTAAAAATAAAATTGACAGCAGGCACCTTACTGAACCATGACTTGAATGTTTAAAGGGTGGCAGCGTTTTTGCGAGAGGCTAGGGAAATCACTCGCTGAAAAGTGCAGCGAAGTACACCATCTCCTCACTAGGTATAAATATGAAATAGGCTGGTCCCTTTGAAGGGGTACTCTGCAGAAGTACGTGATGTTGCTGTAGTTTGTGTCAAAGGTGTGTTGGATGGTGAGGGGGAGGGGAGTGTGCGTATGTGCCGGCACATTTGTTGAGGATATGCTGGTTTTTAGGATTCATTTCCTGAGCTCAAACCAGAGCTCAGCTTCAGCAGAAATGCTCTACAGAGGATAGTGACTCCTAAGACTGAGAAGAGGAGGAAGCTGCATAAGAATCAAAGCATAATGAATCTTCAGCTCCAGAGACATGCTTAGCTTTTCTCAAGTCTTTTCAGCTTTCATTTTTGAGTGTTGGAATGATGGATAGCCTTATCTCAAACAAATAACGGTGATGCCAAAGACTTGTGATGTACAATATATAGAAGGGTCTCAAATTACTTGCGTAAATCAATACTTATCAAATCCTGTTATCACCTTGAGACCCCATATAAAATGTTTGTGTGTGTGTGCTTCAATAAATGCAGAGTGAATCTGCTGCTGGGGCACATTTTACAACACAGGATTTTTATTTAGGAGACAGATCGGGTTGTTGCTTATTTTCATCAACAACAACGCCTGGGGTCACCAGGTTAGTGTTAGCAGGGACAGTGTTAGGAAGAAACAGCTGCAGGTTTTTTAATATTACAGTGAGGATTTACACTGTATTTTTAATTCAAGCATGGGTTTTCCCTGCTTCGCTGTGACACCTGCACAGCAATGAAATCCCTTCCCTCAGGGATGCACCTCTACTGCTTACAATTAGACTCTGAGATACATCTGCAGCTGTGACAACACAGGGATATTATATAATGGAGACTATCATTAGGTTTATAAATGACAATCAAAGTTCAGTTTATTTATAGTAGGATTAGTATTAACTACTACTTACTAAAACTCTATAATTATTATTAGCAGCATATTTTTAAAGTATCAAATTTAAAAATAAAAGTGTCCTCTTTAAGTTTTTTATTATTGATGCATTAAAGTATAACATATAGTGATGGATGGAAGTGGGGATAATTTTGACTTTATATATAGATGGGTTGTTTAATCTATAACAACACATCTTATTTTATTTTATTGTTTTTATATATTTCAATGAGCCAAATAATCAGTTACAGTGCCTGAAAAATAACATTTGCCTCTCCAGTGTACCGGAGCAGAAAAATGACCGTTTGGGGGCTCAACTGTTGACTGTGATGACATGGTGATAATTATTACATGTCCAAAATATCAATTTACTGCTCACTATTGTGTAAACTGTTGAGTGTTTGCTATATAGAAAGACGTAAAAGTGTGATTTGGTGTGAATCTAGTGTGATCAATACGGTGATTAAGTGTGAATGTCTCTTGAGAGGCCGAGTGTGTATAACAGCGTGCCATTGTTAGTAAAGCTGACTTTTGACAGAACAGAAAAATGTTGAGCTATGATTAAACTAATGTTTTAAATAGCTAAGAAGAGAAAATTTGCATGTTATTATGACAAATCATCACTGATCACCTCGAAACAAATGAATAAATGAAAAAGACATTTCATACACCCATGAATACATACCACAAAATTTAAGTCTAAAAGCCAAACCAAAATTTTGACCAAAGAGGGGGAGGGGGGCGCTATACACTCATAACACATCTCATTATCAATATGTACACTTAAATATATACTATGCATAGATACACACATATTTGCCTGCTTAATCATCAAATCATCATCAAAATACCATCAACATCATTTGTATTTCAGTCTTTCAGGAGCTCTACTGGGACAGTTTCTGTAAATTTCAGAGAAAAGTCCAAGACTGAACTCTTCTATAACACTCCTACTTCATATGTTGTACATACAGTAAATATATAGATCATACAGGGATCCACATTGTAAAACTTCAACATTTTAATTTAGTTCCTAAACTTTTTTTTTGTTCCAGCATGCAGAGCAGGAATGAGGTTTAGAAATCCGGTCAGCGCAGAGATGTTAACATTTAAGTGAAGCCCCAGGAGATAAGAGCACTGTCCATTCCCTGTCTGCTAACGACACAGCAGTATTACTCATAAAGAGACCTACATGCCGCCTCTTTTCCTCGGACACCAGAGGTCAAAGTGGTCCTCTTACAAAAAAAAAAAAAAGTCCTTTTTTTTCCCTTTGTTACCGTCAAATGATTAGTACATAGTGTCTCAGCCCAGTTATTACACTGCCAGCCAGAGGGATACGCTCCAATAATTCCTCAGTAGGAAATGGGTGAATCTTGTGCATTCCAACCACCTCTGCTTTTCTCCTTAGTGTGCCTCTCTGTGTTCAAAAAAGGACACGCTAATTTGGAAATATGAGCTTAGTGCATCCACTTTGGGATTTTGCTTCAAGGCAATTGAAAGCCTAAAAATGGATCTGCAACCTTAGGTCATTTATTTGATTGACACAATATGGCAACATACAAAGTGTACTCTTTCAACAAAAATGAAATTTCATCCATGTTTTGCACGTTTGAGAATATAGTTTCAGGGGACATAAGCGGCAGAGGAAAGCACTTTTGTTAAACAGAATCAATAACTTGCACTATGGCACCTTAGGGTAATATCACACCACCTGAAAAAACATAAGTGGATATTTATTGAATAGATGTCACTAGCCACATTTTTATTGAGAGTATAATGGGAAGAGCATAAAAAAAAACATCAAAATGGCTTGCAGATATGTGCCTGTCCAAAAGTGACTGCATGTTACTAATCAGGAGTTTGTAAAAGAAAACATTAGGGTCACAACTGATTTTAACATGTTTGACCTTAATGATGGAAATGATAAAAATCTGAATGTCACCCGTACGATGGCATCTTCTCCACAGAAAGCTGAGCTCTCTGGGGAGCTGATTATGTGAGAGTTGAGAGAAGAGTTGCTCACCTGGTTCCCAGTTGGGGGAACACATACACTGGCCATAATGAATAGAGCTGGACATGATATTTGAATGTCATCTCTACCTCCTGAGACACTTCTAATTTGGCACTGTGTTATAATAATGTCAGGGAAGAGCCATGAACTTGGAGTGTGTTATCACAAGGAAGGCAGCACAGTGTTATTATACATCTCTAGGGCAAAAAAAAAAGAATGATTGAGTGAGAGGACTAAAGACGTTTTTTTTACTGCCAAGAAAGTCATGTCAAATGCAATAATTTAAGGAAATAGTCTACGCTCTTTGTCTTCAACTCAGTACAGCTTTATAATAGTGAGGACATGGATTTTGGAGTCCTTAAAAATCTCACATTTGTATTATTTCCTTGGAAGAAGACAGCTTGTGCTCCTCTATTTTATTTGGCTCTGCTCCTATGACAGGCAAGGGCTCATTGGCAGTCAGGCAGTCTATTGTCAAAGATATCATTATGTACCCTCTTTAGAGACCTGACAAGTCCTCCATTATAGATTTCAACCCCCTGCTGCTGGGAAGAATCTGGTCCTGTCACCTGAGGCCAATCTCCCAGCCCCTTGACTTCTTAGTCCGTGCCACAGTGCAGCATTGACCTGTTAATGGGTTTTCTACTCTTATACAGAATGTGGGCAGGCCATTAACAAGATGACAACTTGATGGCCTGATTTTTTTTTTTTTTTTTCAGGCAGGTACAATAACACAATTATATGTAGCGGCTTCTTAATTCTGAGCCTTAGGGTTATATTGCATTTAAAAATATACTTAAGTTGTAAGTGCATATTGTCGGGAAATAAATGTATTAAATGCAATAAAGCACAACAAAAAGTGGAGCTGGTGTGTGATATGGATAAAGCTGTACATGGATGAAGTTATTTCATCTTTTCAGAAGCTAAAAAAAGTCCAGCATGTGACTGCCCGAGTCTCTTACTGCACATTGCTCACCCATGCAGGATGGCAGGTCGGGGCAGCATGATCTATAGCCTGTCTCTGGGAAAGCTCTGCTAGGACCATGGGAATGTTAGAGCACCAGTATCTTGTAAAAGAGGAAGGTGTAGGGTTTTTTTTTTATTTATTTGGTGTGAATAATGTTCTGTGTGCAACATTGTCACATCTTACTGATAATTGTTAGTGGTTGGTTGACTTTTGAAGGGGTAATTTATTTGATCAAGATACATAGAATTAGACCTGTGGACTGTGGAGCCCTAAAGTGTACAATTTAAATATAAACATAAGAGTGAAGAAATAAAATTTCATGGTAAAGAAATGAGTGTTAATAATGTTTCCAGTTATGTCACAAATTGTTTGTTCACTTATATTCCACATGAGTTATTCATACTTTAATTTTTTTATGTATTTTTATTTATTTCATATTGATGTCTCCATTGTCCTCAGCATGTACTGCATGTATTGTATCAGGTTTATAAGACTGTTAGTAAGCAGATATTTTAACTTAATCCATTCATCAACAGAATTTTCCCCATGAAATCCCCATGAACACTGTCAATTCTGTGGATTATCCAGAGTAATGGGAACACTGTTACTAGAAAGAGATACTGAATTTTTCATTTTCAAAGCTGTGAGCACCAAAAACATTCCAGTCTGCATCTGTAAGGCTACTGTAACATACAACAAGAGGAAGTCCGAAATTACATTTCTTGTATGATTTGGATGAAGCTATCATCCCCACATATCTGAACTATAAATGTGACACAGTCAGAGCAGCTGTAAGATGCAGGGTGCAGGCTACGCTGTCCCACCTCATCACTTCAGCCAATGAAACCAACTTATGTAAAATACGATTTAGAGCCTAACATTTGTTTTCATGCATTTAGACTGATTTTTACATTACAATAGAATTCTGGCGAAAGAAAATTGTAAATTGACACGTTGTTGGATTGTCAGATGTGTTTTTTAATGAATACAGTGGCACGTCCATCATACACTTCACAACCTTCCCACATACATTATATACTGTATAACTTCATGTACCCCCATTTTCACTTATCTCCTAACCGTGAAAAAACAGCTTCTTAAAGATGTGTTGCACTGTAAACAGAAGCTCTAATTAACAAGATGGCTGCACCCTCACAAATTACCACAGATGTGTTGAAATCAAACAAATTTAAAAATATTTTGTGAGCTTAAATGCTCTTCAAAAGAGACTGCAGCTTTGAGTCAGTGACACCTAACTGTAATGAAATCTTTGTATGAATGTTTTTTATAGCTTGACATGGAGTACACTCATAGTAAGTTTAATGGAAACATTAAAAAAAGAAAAAAATGTTTCAATTTAATAAAACTTATACATATTTGTTGTTTGTATAAAACTGACACAAAAATAAACAAGAATGTTGGAGGTGGACTTGGATGAGTGTTCAACATGTTCTCACCATTCTCACTTTAATTAAATGAAATTTAAACGAAGAACATTTCCTCCAGATTGATTAAAATTTCAGTGGTGTTATATTTGAAGTTTTCTTTTTCCTATTCAAGGAACTCGAGCAAAATTGGAAGAAATATTTGTGACGTCAACTTTGAAACTGTAGCTAGTGGAGCTGCATGCTGAATACATTTCATTTTTCATAAAACATCTGTAAAGCCACTTGTTTTGAACGTTTTGCAACTTGCGTTTGTAACATTCGTGCTTGCAGTCTTCATCTTCCCTGCCTCTGCTGCTGCATTACTGCATTTCTTGGTGTGTTACCACCATCTGCACAGAGGCATAATATCGTGAATCCTGCAATACCTGTTTTATTTTATTTATTGATTTATTTATTTATTTTTGGCCACTTGGAGTCAGAAAGAAGTTATGAACATAACACTTAAATATCATCACCTTTTAAGTTGATATCAGTTATACACAAGTTAACTGTGCGGCCACTACCTGTCCCGTCATTTCAGACTCTGCCACTCTCACCTGCCCTGCAATAACCCCAGCCCAGCCCTTCTTATCTTTCCTGTTGCTGCTGGAAAGAGCTCAGAAAAAAACTAAACAATAAGCTGAAAAACACTGAAATGCTCCGTAGAGCTGAGGGGAACTGCAGATTTGGGTGGTAATTATTATTATTGTATTATGGGTTTGCTACCTGCACCACTGCCAAATGTATCTCATGGTTAAAATCCAATATTCTGTCTTTAAATTCCACCACCTTCATGGTCAGTGTGAACAGAGACAAAGCTCCAGCTGATATTCAGCAGTGAGGAAAACAATATTGCTGACATGGTAAAACAAGTTCTGGGCAGAAGCTGAACTGGAGCAACAACAACAGCAGATCCTGCATGGAGAATTATCAATGAAGCAGAGTGCCTCTGCCTTCAAGATATGCCATGCCATCGGATCCACCCCACATTCCCTGCTGCTTCCTGTCAACATATTCGATATAAGATAAGAGCCTGTCTCCACACAGCAGATACACAGGTAATTTAGCTCAGGAAGGAAGTAAAACAAATTTCTCGTCTACTGGATCACTGAGGTAGAAAAGTGTGGATTTGGTGTTTGTTTCTCCAGTGTCACAGGTTTTAAATGTGGGCTTATTGTTCACATCTCTTGGCAATTTGGACCCATTCAACTGGTCTCTGGGTTTTGCATCAGCACCGCCTATTTTTCTTATTTTGTATTTTTGCCAGTTTTCAGATTTTTGTATTTTCAGCAGACTGTGTGTCAGCCTTGTGTTGGTGCAAAGGCACAAACTCAGTGGAGTGTGGCATTAGTGTATCTTTTCAGTTTTTACTTTTTTAATGGATATGGACATGTGCGAACTGTATAAGCACAGTAGGTCACAGTTTAAACGCGAAGTCGATATGTTAACTGTGATGGATGTTTGACTAATGTTTCAGTGATAGTGCAGATGTCCCAGATCTCAGCACTTAACTTGGTCAGCATGCTTTTTATGGTGTTCAAAACTATCAAAATAAAAGTTTTAATAAACCAGACTTACCCAAGCTGACAATAAGCTGAGTATAGCAGTAAGGTATATTTATCAAAAATTTTATACACACAAAAGACCACATGACAATGTGGGTCACTCATAATGACGAACTATCAGACCACATTTGCAGGTGGTCTGGGCTACAATGGCCACTGTCTTTTAAGTGTGTGAACACTAAACTGACCTCATTGTATACAAATATAATCTGCACTGATCATGTAAGCTTTGTTCACGATGTCTAGATGTTTTTTTGGAAAACCCCATGGTGAAATATTACAAGTGCCTCAAACAGCTTGGGGAATCTCATAGGTGTAGAAAAATTACTTATATCTACATTAAAAGTTGCGTGTACCTGTTAGTAGCTGTTAAGCGACACAGTGAATCAAATGATTTTTTTCCCCGTCTTGCTGTGGTTAACTAGTAAAGATGAAAAGGCAGCAAATCATCTTTTCATTCATCCTTCACTCATCTGACGGTTTCTTTATTTGTGCTGGAGATGAAAGTTGCGCTGAGCTACACTTCTATAACCTACTGATCTTTACCTCTGCCTGGACTAAAGCATTTCCTCTGAATGGATGTTTCCAATGTGGCTTCATTTGATCTGGCACGAGTAAGTAAATGAATTCATTGAAAACTCAAATAACTTGTGTTCTTTGTTAAAAACATCAACACTGTTTGGTCTGCGCAAGCAGAAGTGACTTACATGTTTAATTTCCATGCCTGGAGATCACTGGAGACACATGTTAATGTCAGGTCTAAACAGGGCACAGGAGCTCATCTAAAATCAATCTGTAAAAAATGTTGTACACAGTGTGTGATTCCACTCTTCTGAAAACCAGCCTCTGCTAAATTTCTGCACCCCTGTAGCTCCAGAGGTTTGTAATTACGCAGTGTTAGCAGCTGTTGGTCAGGTTCGTGTGTAGGATAGTATGGATTTTTCTCTACTAAAACTGCAAGCTATTCTGCATGTTCTTTTCTTTCTTGTCTCCTTAACCATTGTTTATTTGGTACATTTGGTACCCCCACCTCCTATCCCCTATCCATTTCCCATGGTGGACTCGTTGAACCTCTTTAAGTCTTAAAGTATAATAAACCATAACTGGCTAATGTTCACATTCAGTTATAACAGTAAATGACTAACTCTTTGCTTTGCAGAGCTTTGAAAAATTTGCTAAATGGGCAACTGTGGTGCCATTTTGCACTTTTTTTTTAAATAAAGTGAGTGTGTAAAAACTGAATTCATAAGAATTTATAACACACCCTTGTGCAGATCAGTACACTGAGAGGTTTTGCTTCTCCAGCTTTACATGGATATGTCCAGTTGCTAATGTTTGCAAACCTTGGCAAGATATTGCTACCTAATTTAGAGAGTTCACTGACTTTCTCTCTCTTCTCTAACTGTGCTATTATAATATTGTTTTACCATCACCCTGTAATCTTCACTTGTTCTGTTCCTCTAACAGTTCCTGGCTCGTAATTACCTCAATGAGGAGGGTCCATCCACCGACACAACACAACTGAACAGTCTAAGATGCTGTTTATGTAAGTTGCTCTGCTTAAAATGAATAAATAATGTATGTATAGCACCGAGTGTCACACTTATCTGTTCCTAGCTGCCTGTAGAGGAGCTTCATCAGGTCTACCTGGTAAAAGAAACTGAGAAAAGGAATTGACCACATGAGGCTGGTGACAAAGACTGAGAAACAGAACTTCTGCAGTTAAAAGTGAGTGGGTGCTCAAAAGGTGAATAATGGCTGTTCGGAAAATATTAAAATAATATTCATTATGTTTTTTGGTTTGTTTGTTTTTCCATAAAATGTAAAGTGTCTTTATTTGCTGGGGAGTGGTGTTTTTACAGGGGAAATGAGTTTTAGTTGTGTCTCTTCCATCTTGGTGATCAGCAGGGTGGAGAAGCTGGTTTTCCTTGGTGTTCATTTGTTTGGCAGGGTGTCGCTCCTATAATTGTGGCAGTATATGAAGAGCTGTTGCCACTATGTCACATGATTTTCTGGGGCGCCCATGAGCCAACAAAGGCTCAGAACCAGGCCTTGAGGAAACTGATGATTGACTCCGTAATGCTAGCTCTGTCAAACTCATCCCTGTGGAGATATGTGAATTTGTTATATGTTTATACATTTATACAGTAACTTATACATTTGCAAATCTATTGCTCAGTAAAGACAAGAAATACATGTTCAGTAAGATGAGCCCAGCTACTTTCATTTGCTTCAACAAATGATCATTTAGGCTGCATCACATTATCTTTGCTGTGCAAAGAAGATGGTAATTAGCTACACAACATTAGCTTCTGTACAGCCTTTGAAGGACAATAGTCTGCTGCAGTTTACCTGCACAGTAATGGTGAAGGACCTCCTACTCACGCAGGCTTGTTCATTTTCTGATGGGGGCCTGATAAGAGTGTGGTCGCGGTTGTGAAATGCATCTTAATGAAGAAACTTGACAAATACCTAAGGGCTCAAGAATACAGATTTAATAAATTCTTTTTTCAGACACCTGCACCTCTGTGGATGTTTGAGGTTCTTCAGGTTTGTTCTCTGGAAATGTCCCAAGTTTGCCAGAAACACTGAAACAGTGAAAGGTCCAACAAAACAGATGCTTCGTCCGTGTGCCCAGCATTACTGATTTCCTAAAAACTTTCACTTGCAGAAACAGAGTTGAGTTCAGAGTGTAAGTTTCCACAGTAACCTAGTGACTAAAATCACTGTGGCTTTTGGAATGAGATTTTTGTAAAGATGTTTGAGAAAAGATGGTTGATTTGCCCTGTAAGCTGAATGAATGATAAAGGTGATTATGATAGACTTCATTAGAAAACCCGTGTTGTCTTCTTTGATCGCCAACACTTCCAAGGACATAACTGGGTTACCTGACCCAATAGTATTTACCCACTGTGGTGTATTGATTTAACACATGGTTGTTGTATGGATCTATGTTATTTGGATCTATGTTTATACAGACAAGTTCACATTGTCGAACGATGAAGCTGAGTTCAGTAAAGAAAACCAACGGCATGTCGGCGTCCGTCTCGTCAATACATCACACCCACTATTGTCATTGTGGAGGCTTGGACATAGTAAAGTTGAGTAAATGATAAAATGCTACTAAGGGTTAACAGGCACCCCTATAAATTTTATCTTTTTTTTTTTCTTATTTTATTTTCATTATATTTATTCATCTGGTTCCATTGCAGCTCATTTGAATTGAGTGCCATTCCATATACTGTCCACTAGAAGCTAGCTCAAACCAGTCAATGGTACAGTATAAGGAACCTTTTGAGTACTAAATACAAATACATTTATGAAACGTTTTTTTCATGCAATCAGACATTTACTGGGTTCATGTGTAGTGGAATGTGCATATTTGTGGGTTTATTACCAAGAACCAGAAATGCTATTGTGATACATGGCGGTATTGTTAGCCTAAAGAACAGCGACATTTAAGGACACTGTCTTGTAATTCATGTATAAGTTTTATGTCATGGGTTATTGTTAAAAACTAAACATCACTATTGGATCATTCAGCTATTAAATTCCTGCGTGAGTTTGATACCAACAATTTTCTCCACCTCTACAGTATCTGCATATAGCAACTGGTCAAGGGTTTAGGGAAAGATCAGTTATGGCAGATAAAATATGGTTAATGTTAGGAAAAGGGACTCATTCTGATTCATAAATAGGTGAATGATCATTACAGGTCTCTTGCATTAAAGTCCATCCACCAACCAGACCCTCATACAATTTCTTGCATTGGCACTGAGTTGTCCAATAAGGACATAATTCTGAAGGGCACTTGCCTGGTATGTTGTAGGGAATTTTTAAAGTAAAAAAATTCAAATCTTCAGATCCAGCTTACTGTAGGTTGCCACCAGATGGTAAATATCTCGCATTGCAGCTCTTCCTGTAAAGTCTGGCCATGCTTGAACAGAGCCATTATGGATAATTGACATAATAGAGACCTGTAGAGCTGCAACAATTAGCTGATTAATTAATAAATGTCTTAACTTGACTATTTTGATAGATAGAACTTTTATTTGACCTTTTCAAGCAAATCTGTCGAATGTTTGCTTCTAGCTTCTCAACTGTGAGAATTTGATGCCTTTTCAGCAGAGTAATTGATAATGACATTAATGGTTAGTTGCAGAGACCTGTATTTGAAAGCCCAAAGGCAGGACTAAAAACAGTACTCCCACTTGCAGGGTATTCATTTCTCTTTCACAAACATAACCTTGTAAAGTCAAGCGTCCATCTGTTCATCCACTTTCAATACTAGAAAGTGTGGGGGGCAAAGTAAAACTGTATTGGGCTGCAGCATTAAACTGAAGTCTATCCCCCACCTCCCCAATACCTCAGAATTCACCCAGGGTTTGGAGTGTGTGTGCCAGATAATGTGTGGTGGTCAGCCATCCACACAAACAGCTCTACAACCACTGGTGCTCCTGTTTGGATTGTTCAACTGTGAGACCCTTTTGCAATCTGCAAGGTTTGTCTTTGGGTGTAGAAATGTGTGTATGTGCGTGTGTTTGTTCACTTTTAATTACTTTTTAGTTTGTAGATGGTAGATTGGACTTCATTTTTTTTCATCTCTTTGGGTAATATCAGGCGAGGAAATAAAACACATTTCAAAATTAGCCTATGGGCTAATTCTGGCATATTCACTGAGATGTACACTAATATGCACAGTCCCATGAAATAAACGCATTAAATAAATTTAAAAAAAATCATTTCATAGCTTAATTTTTCTAAAAAGTGGATCTCCAGCTTTTACACAGAAACAGTAGATAGACCCTGTTAGACACAGAACTGTATCATTAGCATCAGGGATGGTCCATCCTGCATTGCAACCAAGAAAAACAACTATATTCTCAGTCTAAAGGCAAACGTTAAAATTGTGATTGATTTAAATTTGAATTAATGCCTGGTGGCTCATCAGCCACTTTGGTCTGTGCACTGCAAGAAACCTAGACGTCATTTACTACTGAGGCTTTAAATTTGATAGGCAATACGCAGCAGCTTTTTCTATCTCAGGTTGTTTGCTAAAATAAAACCTTTTGTTTTGCATGCAAGCTCTTCTCACTTTTCAGACTTTTTAACGTATTTTATGTTTATGTCTTCTTGTTCTTGAGTCCCCAAGTACAACTAAAATTTCTGTAAATTGGCAAGAAACAGTTTTGGGCTTAGCTCTCCTAGATTGTGTGCTAGATTGGGTGAAGTCATAATCTAGTTTTTCTTTATTGTTAAATATGATTTTAGAAACTGATGCAGTGATGCGTTACTTATAGTTTGTACTGTATAACTTCAACACCTGGCCATAGCGCGCCTTCGTGTCAGTGGCAGGCAGTTAGATGTTGCTCGTGCCTCAAAGTGTCATCAGCAGACTTGCATCAAGACACAGAACTACTGGCAGAGTTCGTGTCAGACCCAGGAGTGACAGACCGCAACCATGACCAGTACCTAAGGACCTCAGACATCGTTATGCAACTGCCACACAGCTGCAGACCCGTTTACAAGATGTGAGGGGTACTAGGGTTTCCAGACAAACCATTCTCAACTGACTCCACCGCTTTGGCTTGAATGCCAGACGACCATTGCAGACGGTCACCGCCGTGAATGTTTGCAGTGGGCACAAGACGATGTGACCTGGACAATGCAGCGTTGCTGGAGAAGGCGAGGTGAGCGATAAGCTGAGCTCAACATGGTCCCCAGGTTTCGCTTTGTTGGAGGAGGTGCAACAGTCTGGGCAGGCATCACCAGTCAACGTAAAACAGATTTGGTTATTGTAGATGGCTCAGTCACTGCACGTTCTTACCTCAGAGACCTCACAGAACCCATCATCATCCCCCAATTCCGCCAGCACATCTCCAACTTTCTGTTCATGGATGATAATGCTCCACCACATCGTGCCAGAATTGCCCATAGAGCACGTCTCAGAACAACATCATGAGGCTAGTGAGAGCATGAGACGTCGCTGTCAAGCTGTCATTGCAGCAAATGGTGGAAACACCCGCTACTGACATTGTCAGTTTTTGTTATTTGGGGCTATCTTTGTTATTGTCTAAATTTTTGGGGTAATAAATATTAAACTAATGAAAATGGTGTTTCTTCTCTTTCATTATTAGTAATATCAAAGGGAACTTTTACTTATTTCATTAACATTCAGACCAAATAGGAAAATCACTCATGTAAATAACAATATCCCTAACTTATTGTGAGTAGTGTATTACTACCCCAAGGGTTTCTACTTCTTGTCATTTGTAAGAGTTCTATTAAAAGCCAGTCACTGCTATTTTTAGACATAATACATGTTAATGCATCAACAATATTTTCTTGGCACTTGAACGTGTTGTTTGCTGTTCTATTTGAGTTTTGTGCAGATTTTGTGCAGACTTCAAACATCTTTTGATCACATTTGTGTTGTCTTTCCATCTTGATTTCTCTGATGTTACATTTGTTTGGAATCATTCTTTCTGTAATGATCTCGGAATTACAGCCTTGTGCATTTAGTTATTTTATTAGTGTTTTAATATCACAGAATTTTTTTTTTTTTTTCCTGAGCTTGCTGAGCTCCATCCTTTGAAAATTAACATTAATGCTCTTTCATTTGTGCTGAATTATTTTATTGCACACAAACTCAAAGAACTCAGAAACAACTCAAACTTAAAAGACTCACTGTGCTCTTCATGTTGAAGTTGGTTTTAGCCCTGGTGAGTGTTCTGTTAATTGTTGTTGTTGGCTCATGATGATTGTTAAGCATTTGATTCATGTATCTTGTGGGTTTGAAAAAAGTGAAAAAAGTACGATTACAGTGTTGAAAATTGTCACTTCTTTCAGGCAATGTGACGCATGTGAGATTTGACTGGTGAAGACTGATTGTCTTGTGCAAAACATCATGTTACAGAAGCTACATATTAACTAACTGCAATGTTTGAATCTGATCCAGAACCTTTGTGTCTTGTCACGTCCCATCTCTCCACCATAGTGTCACTGTTCACTGAGGATTGTCTAATAAAGCAGAATTTCTATAAAAATAACCTTTAAAAAGGCACATTTCCCTGAGTGCTAGGGGCGTTCCTGAGGCAAGGAGCTCCCTCTGGGAGGAAAAAAAGAGTTTTGAACAGTGACATGTAGATACATAGAAAAAAAGGACAGAAAAAAATGTTTATTTATTTACAACTAAACTGAACATACATTTCAGTTTAATAAACAGTATGGATAAAATGTTTTTTGCACTTATATGAAACAGGGAGGTGTCAGATGGTCGACACTTGGTGCATGTTACTCCTCAGGTTTGGTTGTTACTCTAAAGTAGTTACAGCAGAAGAATAACTGCAATCAGTTGTCCTCACAGGCTGCAGAGCAGCTTGCCCAATCAACCAATGGTGAAACCCAGCTTGCTGTCTCTTTTACGTCCCTCACCGGAAAAAACACAGCATTACTTATAAGCACTGAATTTACAACATTGCAAACATGACATTAACAAGAAAATGGCAGGGTTAAGA
Source organism: Toxotes lorentzi (assembly GCA_037833715.1). Classification (NCBI taxonomy): domain Eukaryota; kingdom Metazoa; phylum Chordata; class Actinopteri; family Toxotidae; genus Toxotes; species Toxotes lorentzi. The sequence continues at coordinate 4,436,602 of JBBMJY010000018.1, read as the reverse complement.
AACATACTTTGGTAGCACAGAGTGACCACTCATGATTACACTAACTCCTGTGTTGCTGCTTTTGGTTGAAAACTGTGCTTGAACTTCTTGAAGCTTTTTGTTCATGCTGGAGAGACTCTTTGAATCTGTTCAAACCTTTATTACCACAACAGATCAATATAGACCAATATAGGTCATAGTGATAGAGGTGACAGAACACACTGATGGCAGTATTTTTTGGAATTGTCATTTGGGTTGTTTTGAAAGACACTGACAAACAGCCTGTGTTTAAGTGTTGAAGTATAAGGATTTTGCTTCAGATTTACCGGTGAGGAGCTGGCTTCAGATCAGAGGGACCAAGTTTAAGAACATTAGAGCCACAAGCCGTGACTTACGTCTGCTGTGGGGAACAATAAGACCTCATGTACAGGGATGTACACATAGAGTGGTTATAATGCCACTGCTGCTACATCCTTGGCAGAAAAGCTGCCCCTCTGAGCTAAATAATAATTTTCTGAGATTGGTTATTGTTGTTGCCACCTCGGCTGCTGTGATTATTATTGTGACTAAAGCTGTTCAACCAGCAATGGCTTTATTGTTCTCAGAGTTTTTTTCATTGATTGAGTTGTGTAAAAAATGCATTTCCATCACCTGTTTCAAGTGTCCCGTATCCTAATAAAATCCAGATGAGATTTAATACACTTTTGTTTACACTTCTGTTGGACAGGTGACAAATGTGATTGAAATCCATTCTGGTTTTCCCAGGCAACATGGGTAAATAAGGGTAAAATGTGCTCTAATTCAAACTGTGGTGGTAATGAACCTGAAGCTGTTGGGCAACTGACAAAAATGCCACAAGATGAATCTGTGACTAAACAACAACTGGATTTTGGTTCATCTCAAATGCTTTTTGGATGCATTTACACTTAGTTTGAAATTAGGTACCCGATCTGTAGAAGACACGAAAGGCGACTATCTTCAAATGACATGAAAGAATACAATATTTGGGTTTTTTTTTTCTTTTAACCATCAGTAACTCATCCAGCAGTTGTAGTTGCTTTGTTTGTTTGCCTGAAAGTCCACATGACTATTTTGTTTCTCAGTAGTCAATTAGTGTAGAGAAACACATGCAGACTGTTTGTGTTTCTTCATATATTTAGTATGTGGGCTATGTGTAAAATAACAGGAAGGACTTCCTCAGGATTGGAAAACACAGGAGGGAGGATGTGTGTGTGTGTGTGTGTGTGTGTGTGTGTGTGTGTGTGTGTGTGTGTGTGTGTGTGTGTGTGTGTGTGTG
>JBBMJY010000018.1:4420654-4435226 GCA_037833715.1 Toxotes lorentzi | reverse complement strand
GTGTGTGTGTGTGTGTGTGTGTGTGTGTGTGTGTGTGTGTGTGTGTGTGTGTGTGTGTGTGTGTATGTGTGTGCGTGCGTGCGTGCGTGTGTGTGTGGGGGAGGGTGCCTTGTCTTTAAATCCCTGTCTTTTAAATTGAGCCCATCAAAATGTGTCTGTACATCCTTGATATAACACACTACTCTTTTCACACACTGTAACTAATAGTTTAAAATGCTATTTTAAAAGTAGTGCAAACCACAAATGGCCACACACAATTGCTTTTTCCCAGCCAGGCCAAATAGTTTCTTCTCAATGCAATTTGTCATCTTGTTCAATTTTATACATTATATGTGGCCATAAAGTGTCACTGCTGACCGGTGGAAGCTCTCGTAGAAAGCCGATATCTCTGTTGGGATTTACTGGTCTACATATAGAGGGTATATTGAGCTATAAATGCCTGCCAGGCATCCCCTCTTGGGTCCCTAAGATCATCACTGTTAGCATTAAAATACACAGTTTGACTATGCAATGATTAAGTGGGTCAAAAAGGGCAGAGATGCATAGATGCAATATTTTGATGCTAAAATACAAGTTTCAGTCTGTGACTAGATTTTGACACAACTTTCTCAGTTAGAGAGCATTGTCCTGTGGAGTACCTTTCGACCAGAGAGGCTTCATTTTTTGATTTAGGAGTTATTGAGCTGGAATTTTTGTATTACTGTGTGGTTTTTGGGCAGTCTACCAGTTTTCTTCCTCGGTTGGAGGAACATTTTTGTCCTCCTGATGTTTATAAACAGTCCAGGCTCTTGTTGAGTCATTGCCCATGTTTGTATGCTCCTCCATCAGCTGTTAATGAAATATTGCCTGAACATAAATATATACAGGCTCCACTTTTTACACAACTGAAAACACACAGCAGAGGGAGAACTTTCATTGTGAACACAGTGTGTCAACAAATTAGCACAGACAGCAAAACACAGCAGAGCATTAGGGGGTCTTACTTCTTAGTGGCTTCTAAGTCTAGTTTATTCTCTATATTACAGTAGTAGACAACCTCTATTAAATTAAAGTGTTTGTTTTCTTGGATTTCTGTATTAGTTAGTTAATATACAGTAACTGTAGAGCAGCAGAAAATTCTGTGATGTGCACACATTGTTGTTAGTGGTATACCTTTTTAAATAGGGTAGCTTCATATTGGTTTAGTACACAAAGACCTCTGCAAACAATGCCTAATGAGGCAGCACTGTTTGTCTGGCCTTGCCACTCCAAGCATTTACTGGTGTGTTTTATTGTCTCCTTTTCCTCTTTCCTCTTCCTGTACATGCATTTCCATATTATACCCTTCAATAGGAAAAAGATTGATTAGGATGTGGCAAGGGCACAAGTCAATTCTATTTGCTCTTCAACAACAGTAATGCCTACAATAGTCTGTGGTAGACACTGGGTCTTGGTGTATGGACGATTTGTACTCTAAATTGTCTCCATGGAACATTCAGTGGCGTGTGCTTAATGGACCATGATTATAGTCACTTATCATCCTCAGCAGACAGTTGTGATATGTTTAAAGTACAGATGCAGTGATCTAGAGAGTTTGTGTCTCCTCTGAGTAAGCATTTTGAAGAGATAAAATACCACTGCTATATATAGTGCAGATTGGCTCTTGGGCAGAGTGGTGCTTTGAACTAAATGCTAACATTAGCATGCTAAGATGCTCACCATGACAATGCTAGCATGCTGATGCTAAGCAGATATGCTTCCTGTATTCACCATGTTTGTATAGCATGTTAAGATATGCTAATTAGCACTAAGCCCAAAGTGCTGCTGAGACTGATTTGAATTTGTTTGTTGTATTTGGTTATGAACCAAAGTGTTGGGCAGACAATGGTCCCAGGTGAAACATTAAGGCATCACCTGAGTGATTACAATTCATCCTCCGAGTGTCTGTACCAAATTTCACAGTAATCCATCCAGTAATTGCTCAGACATTTCAATTAAAACCGCAAACGTTAACACCACGGTGGTGTTAGAGGTAAAGTCAGGGGATCACCGTAGTCATCAGGATTTATCCTCTGGGGACCATGGATGTCTGTACAAAATTTCATGGCAATCTATCCAATAGTTGTTGAGATATCAGTGTGGACCCAGATGACGGACTCACTGACTGATGAACAGACATTGCCGCTAGCATGGCCCTAGGCACATTTTAACAATTATTTTTGTATGCATATTATATCAGTTTTAATATTTTATTTATGTCTGAAGCATTTTATTAAAAATGTCCCTGTGTTCAGTGAGAAGTGGCACAAACTAAATAATTTGCTGTTTGATGTTTGAAGACTGAGATGTCATCACCGATGATGATTTTGTATAACTGGAGTTCTTCTCATTGACTAGTCTAGACAGATGCGTTGCTCCCATGTAACATGGGTTGGACCAAAACGTATAGTCTGGTGCCCACATTAAAATGTCAAATCTCAAGACAACAGAAAATATCCTGTTAACACGTGCGTTTTGAATATCCTAAGGCATTTAAAATAGGGTGCTACCACTTCATTTGTTTCTGAAGGGAGACTCTACATGGCCCTACAGTCACTGCAAGAGAGTCCCTACTCAACCTACCTTTGTGAGCTGAGGTTAAGAAATACTGTTGATTGAATTGGGCTTTTGTATTGATTTATGGTGAAATGATTAACATCTGCATTTTTCGTAGGCTACTGCTTACTTATTTACATTAAAAGACTTGGGGTGTTTGGTACATTAAGATCTGCTTTAATTTGACATAGTAATGCAGAATCCACGTTCCATTGTCTACATCTATCACTGACTACGTGTGGGAGTGGGGACTTGTGAAACAGAGCCATACATACTCAAGGGATTATAAATCTGATGCAAACAGTTCAAATGCACATTTTTGTCTTTGTTTGCATGTTTTCGTAGTTTTAGTTGTGATGTTTTGTGCATCTGCCCCTGTGTGTCTAACACAGTTTAAAACAGAAATCCCTGTGCATGTAAACATGCCGAGATGCAGCTCACAGTATCATCATTAGAACATAAGGGGTGCAAATATGCTTTGATGCAGCACATACAGTATTGTATGCGGGAATTGCAGACTTCCCTTTGCAGTGACAAATACATACCAAGTGTTGAGAACATTGTCTGAACAGAGAAACCTTTAGAATATATGTGATCACAGATGGCTAAAATATAACACAGTACTATACTGCAGTACATTTGTTTTATCTCTCAAATATCTGATATGTTATCTCATACAAATTAGCAGAGCTGTGTACTTAAAGTCTGTATTCCAAAAAGCTCTTCCTCTATACTTGTGAGCGAATAAGTTTCAGAGACCTGCACTATTTCATCAATGATACATTTTTATCTCTCTCAACAAAGCCAACAAAGGGATCCTCTCTTCCTTGCAATGTAGCGCTGCATCCCTCATCTCCTCTCTTTACAGACTTGTGCAAACTCCTCATGAAGTTAAAAGGATAAAGTTCTTAATGCAAAACTTTTCCTTCTAACTTAGCTCCCATTAGACCCAGAGAGCTATGGCATGAAATTTCTCATTAATGCTTTCTTCCTAAAGGGGGCTTCTATAGCACAAGCCCGCAGGGGTGTATCTAGGACATTCTGAATGAAGGTGCATGTGGGGGCAATGATCAACTGTCACATAAGCAATGTATTTATTAAGCTTAAAGGAACCAAATGGCAGAGTGGTTATACTGACGTGGGAGGGGTTGTCTCTTTAGGACCATCTATTCAATCCATGTGTCATTAAGCTGGCTATTAGCCTTGGAGCCAGAGTTTACAGGATCAGATTATAATTGTGTTTTAAAAATGAGGAGACAGAGCAGAAACAATTACACTGGCTTGTCTCCCATTGCACTTATGTGTATCAGATGTGGATCTACTGATATTTTTGCAATAATCGGTGAGAGAAAATTGCACTGGAGCAAATTTTCTGAATCTGACACAGAACTACCTCAGATGCCAATACAGCTATATTCTATGAATTCATATAAAAGATCTTAAAACAGTGTTAACAGTAAAGAAAACAGTAACTACTCATACATTACTGATCACCGAAACATAGTTATTTTTCCTGCACTCTAAAAATACATCCTACTGAGCAGGGGCAGAATTTAGATTTCAAACATGGTGGGACACAGTTAATACAGCACAGAGCCTCAAAAGGACTTTAGTCATAGAGTAAAGGAAATGCCATTTCACAGATATATATATTACCATAGACTCCATTCATTTGTTTGCACACACGCTTGCATAAATACTGACTAATGTTAAAGGTAAACTGTCTGTGAGCAGTTTAGGTTGTGTACATGCTAATTCTGCTACATTGCAGGTTGCTGTAGTTTCAAAACTGCTGAACAGATTAGTGTTATGTGTTACTGAGATAATTAGTATAGCAACCAGCTTTCTAACTTCAAATACACCTCCAAAACACATTACTTTGTGATAAGCAAAATAAATTGGTTAGCAAATCAAATCATATTCTAGGATGGATGGGGAAAGCGGCAGACTTGAACAGACACGAAAGCGCTTCTATGTATATTATAATCAGGGGAAGCGTACAGAGATTCCTTCCACACATGAACACTTGAAAACATATTTGACAACCTTTACAGTCCGCTCTTATCTGACATCAGAAGGGTGTGGAGGGGACAAGCGGTTCTGAAGAGTATACTGAGACTTTACAGCCAGATTCTGACTGCAAAAAATAAATGACTGATTGGAGCTGACATGAAGATGCAGAAGTAAATGAAATCAAGTCATAAAATTTATGTTAAAGAAAATAACAGGCATGTTTCAGTCTGAATAAGCTGAACCTGACTGAGACCCAGGAACTAAATCACATACTGAGAAGAATTCTTTAAGGTCAGAGAGTAAATATGTGTTTACCTAAATATGTGTATAACAATATAAATATGTTTTTGATGTTGCAGTAATCAGCTTTATACAAATTAGGTTCAGAAAAGTGTTCTTTGATCACACAGCCACATCTAACAGAAATTTAATTAACCTTTGCAACTTTTTCTGTCCTTGAAGTGTCAGAAAAAAATCCAAGTGATTGAAAGTGCTTATGACTTCTTTTTTTTTACGGTTTGTGCTTCCATTATCCATTTGACACTCTTCAGTCCGACATACAAAGAGAACAAAAATCAATACACTTGAGGAGTGGTTGGAGGGCCGTTATCTTTTGCGGCCGATGATTTGGCTGTGTGAATTATTCATTGCAGAAAGCTATGGCCTGTGCTGGTGAGCACAGAGGATAGGAATAACAGCTTTTCCTTATCACTCTTAATCTTAGGAGCTGCAGTAATGCAATTCCTAACATTTAGCACTTAATGGTGTGTCAGAGAGGGAACATGATCTAAGACCATTAGGGCTGTTTTGTGCTGAGGTTCAAAACAGGCTTTTTCCCTCTTATCTCTGCCACGGAGCTGACTAAGGAAGCAGAAAACCATGAAAGGTGTGAGGAAAGTCAGGTTTGGGGATACGGTCAGATATCAAACAGAGCAAGTTCCCCTGCTCTTTTTCTCTTTTACTCTGCTTGTAATCCTTGCATATACAGCATTACAGTATCACACAAATGCTAGGATCAAGGATCAGGGATATGTTTATTATCCCTGAGGGTGAATTTGTTGGACTATTGACCTTTTTCCAAAAGTTTACTTGAGAATGCAATGAATGAAAACACGATGTGTAGTTCTATGGGATAAAATAAAGTGAAATCTTAGTGAGGTTCAGGGCTGTAGCAGAGCTGAAATGCTGTGGCTTCTTAACATGGTAGGGCTTGAACAAAAAAAAAAAAAAAAAAAGACTGTCTTCACTGCTGTATGTTTCCAACAGGTTGAAAACATACAGCTCTCGGTGCAGAGTTATCCTGGAGTTATGGTGGCTGCCTTTATGGGCTTAAAATAAGTCAGTCTTTATTTTTGTCCAGCTCTCTATCTATATTCTATTAGATTAATCTAAGAGCACAATTAATACTGGTTTAACACTACAGACCAGTTTAAAATGTCTTTGTGAAATGAACTCAGGGAAATCGATTTTTCTGATAACCTCACCATAGATGACAACACTTGAAAATGTGGTATCACTACATATTGATGAAGGTGACAAGCGACAGAAAGCAAAAAAGACGCACAAACTAAGAGGCCTGTTAGAAACTAAATTAAAATATGTTTTTGTTTTATTTATTTATTACAAAAACTGGAGTAAACGTCATGAATATAAAAAGAATAGGACTAAAATGTACATATTCTTTTCCAGAAAAGTAAGAATACAACTAAATTAAAATGAGGTGCCAAAACTAACACTGCTTCACATATAGATTAATATGCACTGATACCATGATGGCAGCGTGTAAGAATTGTGTTTCTATTAGTGCACTGAGAAATACCACCATTTGGGTGATGACAGACACACGATGTCAAGTGCATCCAACAATTTCCATCTCCACAAGTTGGATCCTGTTAAAGAGCGAGTTAGATTTTTTTTCCAACTCGCTCCAAAAAAAGTGCCCATATTAAAACATAAACCCTAAAAAATAAAAAAAATAAATATATAAACATTACTCGGGGAGTCATTGAAGTTTCTTGCTTTCAGAGCTCACTTCTCATATAAAAATCTCAGTCTGCTTAAATGTGAAGATACAAGGCTCCGTCCCACCCGTTTACACTTTCAGCTGCTCTGCAGTGGAGGATGGTGCTACAAGTCAGTAACTGGCACAGAGAGACGTTTCATTGTCAAACTCCCCAAAAAACAACAACAATGACAAAGAACTATTGTTGCAGTACTCAACACAATGCTGTATAACCCATTCAGTACATGCTGCTGTTGGATCTCTGCTCTAATTATCTTAGCCTAATTGATTGTTGTGTACTCAAGCCTGTTTGTCTGAGCAGGGTGATGCTGGTGGAGTGCTATTTCTACAGAGGTTGACAGAAGTAACAGTTAAGGAGGAATGAAAAGAGTACAGAGCACAAAGTCCAAAAAAATGTTTTGTCTGGTCACAAAAGAAGTTCTTTGTACTTTTGTACCAGCTACATGAAATGACCTATGATTTCTTCTGCTGAATGCATCTCAACAATCTTCTAAAACTTATGCCTTTTTTCAAAATTCAAATTTGTCTTTAAAATGCAGTGGCAGTGAGAGCCATCTACTGTGCTGTGGTCTGCTGGGGAAGCAGCATCTGTACCAGAGATGCCAGCAGGATTAACACTCAATGAGATACTCAGTTAAAACGCAATCACAAGACCAGGACCATCATTGGTCAGATCTTGGAGATGCTTGAGTCAGTGAGGAGCAGGAGGTCACTCAACAAACTGCTCTCCATCATGGACAATCTATCCCATCCCCTCCACGACACACTGCAGAGACAGAGGAGAGCAGACTCATTCTAACAGACTCATTCAGCAGACGCATTCAGCTCCACTGTCACAAAGAACGTTTCAGGAAATCCTTCCTACCATTCACCACAACACTTTACAACAGTTCACCTCTGTGCACTACCACCTGTACATTAGGGCTGAACGATTAATTGCATTTGCCATTATATTGCAATGTGAAAAAACGCGATTTTTTTAACCTCAGCAACTGCGATTACACTCTGTCATGTGACATGTTTAACAATGGCCTCAGGTTCAACAGAAGCTGACACTCTGGAAAATTTAGTACCAAAGAGGAGCAGTACGTCAGTTGTGTGGGATTATTTTGGATTTAAAAAAGAAGATGTTGTGCAGCGTCAGGTATTGTGCAAAACCGGCCTTGGTAAGGTTGCAACACTTCTAACTTGTTTCAGCACTTAAAAAAATACCACAGAGCAGTGTACAATAGTTGCATGGCTAAAATGCCGAGCACTAGCTCAAGTAAACCAAAGACAACCCGACAAGGATCAATTACAGAAATATTTGAAAGCGTAACTCCATATGACCGTACTTCAAAACGGCACATGGAAATTACTCATAAAGTAGCAGAGTGCATCGCAAAAGATATGATGCCCCTCAGTACAGTGACCAAGCCTGGGTTCACTGCTTTAATAAATACATTGGATAAGCTATACAACATGCCGCCCTGCACATATTTTAGCCAGGTCGCCATACCGGAGTTACACACAAAATGCAAAGAGAAAGTTGCTATATATATATATATATATATACATATTTTGAATCAATATTTTTAAATGAATATTACATTTTCATAAATTATTTTAAATTAATATTTTATTTATTTATTTATTTTTTGCCAGAAAATGCAATCAAAGATGACAGAGTGTCAAGAGCAATCGGGTTGTGCAAGAAGCTGGTGGGGCACTTCTCCCACAGTTGGAAAAAGAAGGCAGCAATGACTGAGAGAGCTCAAACCTCCTGAGCACACCCTCAAAACTGAGTGCCCAACAAGATGGGGATCCAAAGCAAAGATGATTGCCAGAGTGCTGGAGCAGGCTAAAGCCATATCCCATGTATTGTCAGGTGACCGATATGCACGCTCCCTCATCCCAACCTGGCAGGATATTGAAGTGCTGTAGTCTATTCACAAGGCACTGAATCCTCTCCTGGAATTCACAGATGCTCTCTCTGGAGAAGAATATGTGAGCATCTCCTACCTCAAGCCAGTTCTCCACCTTCTGGCCACCTCAGTTCTGGCTCAAGATGCTGAGCACACTGACCTGACTAGGTCAATTAAAACAAAGGTCCTGGCATACCTCAGTGACAAATACAGTGACCCCTACACCCAGGAGCTTTTGGATGTTGCGTCATTTATCGACCCTAGGTTCAAAACGCAGTACATCAGTGCAGACAACATCCCTGGCATTAAGACCCGACTGAAGACGGAAATGCTAGTATCAGCAAGACGTACATACAACCAGGTTAATATAACAATATTATAATATTATATTAATAATAAATTGTATTATTTATTACAATAATATAGAAAAATATGTTGTTGAATATTATACTTTCACAAACACATATATATATGTAATTCTACTGAAAAACTAATGTGTGTCTCCCCCCTGCATCTGGCAGGAGAAGAGATCTCATACTGAAACCAGTCAGAAGCCTCAAAGTGCACAGCCCTCTGGGCAAAAGGTAAAGAGGTCTCTTGGCAGCCTTTTCAAAACCAGTGTGACCTCTTCAGCTTTGCCTATGCAACTTGAAGATGTTGTGGAAGCAGAATTAAGCAGTTACCTGTTGACCCCCATCATTGATGGAGAGGACGATCCCTTGGCCTGGTGGAAGGTGCACAACATCAACTTTCCACAACTATGCAAGATAGCCTGCAAGTATCTTTGTGTACCAGCCACAAGTGCCCCCTCAGAGCGTCTGTTTAGCACTCACTCCTCTTTAAAACCAGCAAAAGTGGATATGCTGGTTTTTCTAGCAAAAAACCTGTGAGCTACTGAGAACATTACAGTAGGGTTACTATAACCACTGTAACACTTTACTTGATTTGTCTAAATATTTTCAAAGAGGTGTAGGCCTTTATTTTTCTGCACATTTTGTATTATGTCACTGACTGGAGATCAGTAGTTTAATATATATTTTTATTTATTTATTTAAAGCCTGTATCGTAAAGTTCACGCTAAGTGTCCACATTTGTTTATTACAGTGACTCTGAATTACCCAAATACTGAGTGTGTTAAAGCCACAGATTTGTTTTTGTACTTCTGTAATCTACACTTTAGTTTGTGTGATTTGTTATTGACTTTAATTTTAATGCTTAAACCTGTATGTCATAATAATTATTAAATGCTTACAAGACTTGAAGTTCAGTCAGTCAACGTTCCACAATGTTCTATTGTGTTTGAAGTTATTCAATAAAAACATTATTCATATCAATTCATGCATCACCTAACCTTCATTGTAACATATAGGCCTGGTCTACAGAAAAGAACAGTAATATTTAATCTATCTTAATATTGTTTTGGCCATACTAAAATAACTTATTGCTTGTTATTGTTGAATAATACAGAACATAAAGAGCTTTCAAAAAATAATTGCATATTAAATCGCAATCGAAATATTGGTTAAAAAAAAATTGCAATTAAATTATTTTCCAAAATCGTTCAGGCCTACTGTACATACTGTCTACATCATCCTTGCTGCATTTATCATACAGTGTCATTTTGCACTGTTCTTATTGCACTCCAACCTTTCTTAATTTACAAACTGTATTTCTGACTAAATCTGTTTCATGTATATACTGTATATACTATGTGTTTTTATTCTTAATTAATGCTGTTTTTTTTATGTATATATGGAATATTTACACTACTCACAATAAATTAGGGATATTGTGAGAGACTCAGTGGATGTCATACATATTGTGTTTGTTTTTGTGTTATTCCGAGATTTTTGGGATAGGGAGGCAATTGTATTGGGGTGATAGACACACCTCATTTTGTGTTTTCCACGTAATGGTCTCACTTTGTACAGTGTGCCTTACATATTGGGGCCAATACCAAAAAATACTAAAAGACAACCCTTTTCAATGAGGCATCAGTTTCAACATTGTGTGGGTATAAAAAGCTGGTATTGTCAGTAAGTCATTCCAAGTTCATCATTCAAACAGCCATGAACACACGACGTCACTTAACAGACGAGCAGCGCCACCTGGCCATAGCGCGCCCTCATTTGAGTATGGATTATATTAAAGGGCTTGGTCACATAAAAGTATCACCTCAGTTCTACAATTTTTTTTTTTTAAGCATCTTTCAAGTCATTTTGTTTTTGACCCAGGAACTTAACTCGGTAGGGGCCCTCTGATTACTGTCATCAGCCTTGTCTCCAGACACAGTAGGCAAAGAAAAAAAAAAACCTCTGTTAAAGTTCCTGTATTCTACCTGCCCAGCACCAAACACTGTTCTTAATGTAAGTGACTAATAGTGAACATAATGCAATGTCTAATGTCTCAAGAGCCAAATATTTTTTCAGGACGTGGTGGAGACCAAAGCAGAGCTAAAACATGAATATTGGACTTAAATTATCAGGTGGACACAAACTTTCCTTCAGATAAACACTATTTTTTCTCTGAATCTGCTGGATGTGCTAATAAGAACATTGGAGATTTGGTGTGCAGTGCCTGAACAGCAAATTGTTTGGATAATAAATGTAATGTTGACCTTCATTTTCACCTACGAAAATGCTTTTGAAGCCTTGTTTAAAACCTTTCTGATCACTCTTTTGTTGTTTTCAGCTGTAAAGCTCTAAAGCTCATCTTAGTAATGAAGCTGGAGAGTGGAAAGGAAGAGACTACATAGACTTGAAATCCTCAAAGAAATGGGAAGAGGTTTATGTCGCAGTTTGAACCACAGTACTTCTACTTTGTATATTGTAAAGGTTTCTCAGCACAGAGGATGGGAAATTTGGCAGTATTTTGTTCCATTTTTATTCTTACTCTCTTATTCTCAAGTTATGGGAGACTGGACTCTTAGTGAGCCCATCTGTTAAAGGGTAAATCCGCTGAAATTCCACTTAATTTAGTGGCAGAGTCTAGTTTCAGATGATAAAGAAGTATTATTTGACCAAAGAGATTCCAGTTGTGAGTCAGGTACTGACTAATCTAACAGCAGCAGAGTGCAGCTTTAAAACACCAATTGGTCATTTTCCAAAAACCTTTTGTACTTTCCGGGCATTTATTTTACTTTATTATGATAGTGAAAGTGGAGAGAGAGACAGGAAAGTGAGGGGAGAGACTCAGATGGCATGCAGCAAAGGGCCCAGGCTGGACTTGAACCTGGGCTGCAGTGCTGAGTACTCAGCCCTGGTGGCACGTGCCACCAGACGAGCAAGCTGGGGCACAGCACAAAAACCTTTTCAGTGCTGTCTTTATTGTCTTTTGCTGATTTATTGAACATATTAAATTGTGCACCCAAAGTAAGTAACAACATTACTTGTTAATGTAGCTATATCTTTGCCTTCTACCCAAAACCAGGGGTAAAGCTATAGATTACACCCACAGGTTACAGTGTAAATATTTTATACACGTATGGTACCAAGGAAAGGAGAAACCCAGAATTATATTACTCTGTAAGTGTAATTAAACAGTGAATATTGTAAAATTACAAGGTGCAATCTCCAGCCACTCTATGGTCAAAGTGAAACAAGGGTGAACAATGGTGGAGTTTATTTTACGACCGAGTATTAAATGATCATTTCAAAAAACAGAAACATATCCCCTAAAACCATGAACCATTTTAAAGCTACAAAGAAACATTCTTCCACCCAGGCTGAGCTACAGTAATCCATCCATTATCCATACTGCTCATCCTCTTAAGGGTCACTTGGGGGGGGGGGGGGGACCCTTAACAGATTAGTAGTCTGAACTGCACGCCCTTGCTACAATAATAAGAATGAATACTCCATATTTAAAACCTTTTAAATGGCAATCTCTTAAAATCAGTTTTTTGTAAATGTCTCATAATTTTAAAATTATTAGTATGTACATAATTTTATTCCGGTATCATTACTGTATCATCACTTCCCACCTTCTTCACACCCAGTAATACTACTACTGATAAAACAACTGCACCCTGTAATTATTAAATATTACTTAATGTGATTTATTTCCCTACTTAATTTAATTAAGTCCCTTACTCCCTAACCTTTGGTCTTCTTCCCTTTATTTTATAAATGAAGATATTTATTTTATTGATAAATCCCAAACTAGTAAAACTGACGTTCTGCCATGTCTACAATGAATCTTCATTTCAGTGCTGCCGCTCTCTTGATACAGTCTGTCAAACTTCAGTCATGGTAAAGGTTCCGCGTCTTTTAGTCCCTCCACAGGGTGAAATGCTCCATATCCGCGGTGCCTTTGAAGTGCGCTGGTTGATCTGCTGACAGTAAAGAAGATCAGCAAAAGGGATAATTATCATTGTTCTGAGCAGTTCTTTCAATCAATGTGACATTTGTGGCCTGACTTGTTGGTGCACAACTTTGGCTCAATAAGTTGTCATACTTAAAGTCTACTTGCAGGAGAGGCACAGGAACAATGATTCAACTGTCTCTTTTGCTGCTGGCTGTCAACTTCACATTTCTCTCTGAGTGAACGAGTTGCTGCAGGAGATGTGTGTGAATGCTAACGTGCTGGCAATACCTCAGAAGGTTCCCTCACCACAAACGACAGGGAAAGTAGCCCAGCTTGTAACTCACACACCTTTACTGTACAACTACTGCAGCTTGTTCCTGAGAAAAACAAAACATTGTTTGTTCACATATTTTATTTATATACAGTCTTGAATCTCTTGTGTAGATTTATTTTACAGATTTACAAAGGTTGATTTAGACCTACAAACTTTGAGAATATTTGTGAACATCACTTTCCAAGATCAATTTTTTTTTTTACCCTAATTTGAGCCTATATATTTCCTGTGGTCCACATTGCTCAGTACTTCTCCTAACAAGACACTGTCCATAGCTCACACATAGCTTCAGCTACTGACACACATTTGTTTACAGTGAGTCTCGGTGCTCGTGCTGTCTCAGCTGTCAATCAAATGTGTACACTGACCTGCATACCCAGACGTTTGGAGGCTAAATGAACATTTCTGATCTAACCAATCTCCAGAGACCTTTTATTCTTCTTTTCACTAATAAAAAATATATTAAATACTGAAATCCTGTATTGACACAGTTTCCTATGAGTGAATATTTGCTTATATACTCTGCAGTCATCAAATATGATTTTTTTTTGCACTAATATATCTGGCATATATGGAGTGTGTGGTATATTTTGAGGAAACAAAAGGATTTTCAGACATGGGAATATAGAAACAGTGGTTCTGTGCTCCCCTTGTGCAGCCGTCAGACAGCAGGACTTTCATGCTAACCTTACTTGAGAAGGTTGTGAAGGGGGCTTCACAACCCCCCTTAACTTGTGCTTGAAGTTTTGGGACCCTGTTCATTTCTCAATAATTGTAAAGCTAACTTTGGTTGGTTTGTGTTACTACCAGTAGGTGTTATTTCTCTCTGATTGTCATGCTAGCTAGCCAAAGCCGACAGATGTCCTGCTGTGAACACATGATGTTGCGAAGGAGCATGCAGAAGACAATGAGGAGAGGAGCGGGAGATTCTTTAGCATATAGCAACAGGTATGTACACTATCCCCACTGCTGAACCTTCCCTAGGGTCGATCGGTCTCGTCAGGCCCATGATTCATGATCCATGTTTCCCTCATTTCCACCACATATCTGTGTCATTGGGTGATAGACAGTTCATAGTTTTGGAACTCACAGGCCACTACAATGTCGACAAAAGGCTTTTTCTGCACAGGCTGTAATTCTCTGAGGACATTGCCTGATGTCCTCATGACCGCTTGTCTTAGAGAACAACAAAACACAAGGGCTATGTTTCACATTACCAGAATCAAGAGCTGCACATGGATAAAACCAATCTCCCCCTCTGTGATGCCTGCAAGGGCTTTATTTCATCTCAGAGAACTATTTTATCTTGCTTCCTGTTTTTATGTCCTCTTGAAACTGACACCTGCTCTCTCTCACACACACACACACACACACACACACACACACACACACACACACACACACACACACACACACACA
>JBBMJY010000018.1:4410064-4420554 GCA_037833715.1 Toxotes lorentzi | reverse complement strand
GTGCCTCATATGGTATGGCCAGCAATGTCCCCTGACCTGAACACGTCTGGGACCAGCTGAAGCAGAGACTGGATGATCGCACCCCACCACCACGTTACCTGGCAGAACTGCGTGTAGCACTTGAGTGAAACGTAGAGTGGAATGCCTCAGAACAACATCATGGCTAGTGAGGAACATGAGACGTCGCTGTCAAGCTGTCATTGTGGCAAATGGTGGAAACACCCGCTACTGACATTATCAATTTTTGTTATTTGGGGCTATCCTTGTTATTGTCTAAATTTTTGGGGTGATAAATAATGAAAACGGTGTTTCTTCTCATTCATTATTAGTAATATCAAAGGGAACTTTTACTTATTTCATTAAAATTCAGACCAAATAGGAAAGGCACTCATGTAAATAACAATATCCCTAACTTATTGTGAGTAGTGTATATTCAGTATCTGGCTCTGCAGGTCTGCAGTTGTGCAGCAGTGGTTTTAATTTTTAATACTATTGTTATCCCCAGTCTGCTGTACCATGCCAATTTCTATCTATCTATCTACATAGATAGATTGCTGTAAATCAAATGAGATGTGTTGTCAGGGAAGTTGTTGCACTTATGTTCAGTGTATCATTTTTGGAAGAGTGGGTTGCATTACACCATATATAAAATCATAAATGATGTTTCTTAGCCCACGCTAGTAATCCTACTTTGAAGCTGATGTTGCTCTGTGCCTTTCTTTTTTGTTCAACATCTTTATCATGTGTTTTTAAAGGTATAGGTTCTGAATAATGCATACTTCTATCTCTATATGATTCAATCTTTTATGACCTTTCACTATACTATATATTCACTAGGTTTCAGTTTATATGGTTTTTGATTAATACCAAATTTCCAATAATTCCCCTCTAGCCTATATTATGACTGACTACATCTCATAAACAACAAAAATCAAGAGGCAGTCTATAAATGATTTTAACCTCAGAGGGACTGAATCCTGATGTGCAGTATATGAAAGGTGTCACTGGTAATGGCGAACAGACAGAGAATCATCACCAGGCTCTGCAGTTTATCTCAGCTCAACAGAGAATTTTAGCATCTTTGAGCTCATTGTTTTGGTTTTGAGGCCCAGTATGAGAACTCAGGTTCTTCATCCACTCATAGTGTAGTAGTCACTCTCTTACTCACTCAGAGTTATTTTCCATGTTTTTTTGTGTGCCAGTGATTAACTCTATCCTCCTGTGATTAGGACTCTGACCCCCAGAGAGACCTCATCTCTCCTCACCATCTCAGCCTATTATCCAGGCCTTTCACCCTCCAGCGTCACAGTCTGCCCCTCAGTTCCCATTGGCCCCCAGTTTCTGTTCACGGTTCCCAGGCCAATGTTCCATCCCCGCATCTCCCCAGACCTGCTATTCTCTTTTCACCCATCAGATGTCCTCAGTCTTTCCTTCCTGTTCCCATTCTCCTAACTGCCCCGCCCATTCACACACCTGTTTCCACTCATACTCATCATCACCGGATTTGTGTTGCAAAACAATAAAAGCTGAGGCTGCTGGTAGTCACTGACACATTTCTTTCTCTGTGGATGAATCTGATTTCTTGTTGACTCTTAGTTGAATAGTTAAGGGTCATTCCAGAATTGGAGGACATTTGAGTTTTAAAATTCTTGAAAAATAAACCTTCACTTTTCTGATTTTCTGCTACATATTAATCAATAATAGGTAATAAACTATCAAAAGCTTGATTAGCTCAG
The DNA here is from genome assembly GCA_037833715.1 of Toxotes lorentzi. NCBI lineage: Eukaryota > Metazoa > Chordata > Actinopteri > Toxotidae > Toxotes > Toxotes lorentzi. Next base: position 4,418,818 of record JBBMJY010000018.1, on the reverse strand, counting down.
CTTATAGATCAACGGTACAATTTTTATTACATGATATGTTTACAATAACACTGAGCAACTTGAAAAAAGTACATTATTGATTTCTGAAATATAATTCCTTTTCTATTAAGTAAATAAAGTGATATTCTCTCTGAATAACCATTTGATTTCACATGTGACTTGATTTAAATTAATTTGAACAACTTTCGAAATCTGTCTTACCCAACTTTTCAATAATGGCATGTTTCACTTTACCAGTTTCAGTATTTATTGTACAATATTTACTCTAACACATTTTGCATATGATTGCATAAACTCTTTAAAGAAAAATGGGTCAAAGCCTTTTGAGCTGAGAAAGTAATGTAGGATTTTCAATTAAAATGAAATGGTAACAGGGTTGAAATTAGGGAAACAGGGTTGCATAAAGTAAGACCTGTTGGTGGGATGCACTAAAATGAACAGACTGCACTTCTGCACTGTATTTGCAAGCACAGTTTTCTAAGAAATCAACATGGACTACACATTGGTTGGCAGGGAGGTTCTGCTTCAGGGCCTGTGAGAAAGCATACTGCTGCCTGATGTTGTAGAGACGCCTAAACTTCTGGAGCAAAGTGGCAAATGTTTCCACCAGCTTTTCTTGTGAGGATTAATATTGTTTTTTCAAAGTGACCTTTGAGGTTGCTCCAGAGTCATCTTTGTGCTTTCTGTCAACAGTTGCCCACTGAAGGTAGGAGACACGATCAGTAGCTTTGTAATGGCCTGTGAGTGGATAGCTCTTTTTGCTGCACTTGTCACATTCTCCATGCATACATTGCTTGCTTGTGATGTCACACGTGATGGCTTCTGTCAGGCTCTCCAAATTGAACATGTCAATGATGTGCGTCTGATGAAGCTTTTTAGCAATAAAGCCAAGATTTTCATGTTGTTTGCACATACATGTTTCACGATCTGCCAGCGTTGGTTGCACAACCCAATAGGGACGAAGTGTGCAAAACAGCGAGTATGACAGCTGGATGTTGGTCTGCTCAGCGAGGAACCTCAAATGGAGGTTTTTCACTGAATCCAGAAGTAGTCTTTTCTGCATTTTCCTTTTTCCTTTTGTGACCGTTTGCTTTTTTCCAGTAGTGATCCTGCTCACATCGTCACGTACAAAGAATGACGTTACCTTTTCTTTTAGTCTCGCATTCCAGTGTATTCCTTCGTCTTGTAGTAGCAGGCATTTTCATTTCCCAGGTTCTTCCATCTTCTCCTTGAAAATCCAAGTACCTCCTATGCCAATTTCTGCAGCCTGTACTTCTTCAGGATTTTGCGGGTGATTAGTACTGCAATGAGTTGTCTGTGACTCTCTCTCTCTTTGATTCTTTGTACTTTGTATGCACTTCCTCAGCTACTGCTGTATGGAACAACAGGGTTCTTGTGTGCAAAGCTTCCCTGAGTATTTTGTTGACTTTGGCTCTTGGAGATGGGCGAGCCATTTTCAATCGTTGAAGCCGCTTCCTGTATTTTTCTGTTTTCTGTTTTCTGTTCTGTTCTTCTCAACTTTTCTTCTAGTTCCTCTTGCTTCCTTTTTTAATTTTTTTTGGACAGCCCATTTTCTTCTTCTCCCAGCATCACTTTTCCTAAAAGAAACATATAAGCATTAATTTTGTTCCATAACAATTTTGCCTGCAGCAAAATATGCACTAGCAGCCTTTACCATTTTGTGCTTACACTAACTTACATTACTCAATAACCTTATTGTATGCTTACCTTGAAGTCCCAGGTTGAGAGCTGGAGCTAGTTTCTGGATATTCTGCCCTAAACAGGATTTCTGGTGTGACTGGAGGTTCAGGGGTGATTGGAGGGGTTATTAACCCTTCAGGTAACTTTCTCCTGACTTTACTCCTCTTATGAGCCTCTCTCCAGTTTTTTTGTTGGGCTCACTGTCCTCTCTCACTGCGGTCTTTTTGAAGCAACTTCTTTCCTGTTTCTACATCTTTTTTCCATTTCTCTCTTCCTTTGAGTAAGTACTGTTGTCTCCTTTGTACATCAGCATCACGCTTGGCTCGGTAGCGTCTCTGCTTTTCAGCAGCACTCAATGGTGGGCCACACTGTAAGAAAAACAATTTATCTAACTTAATGTAGTGTCCCCTATTATGAATTGTAACTCAATGTTTGAATACAGTTTTATTTATGTAAAGTTAATCATCCCATTGAGGTAGTTGCTGCAACCATAATCCATTTGGACTACTATTAGGAAATAAAAGGAAAAAATTCAGTATGTAAAATTCAGAAATGTGTTTACAATATGTAGAGTAACTAAATTATATCTCAGATAATGTAAATTGTTGAATTGAATTACAAATAATAGTTTCTAAAGTCTTAGTAAACTGAAGGAGGTGCAAACCTGTTAATGTAGTGCAACCCTGTTACTCTAATCACAGCAACAGGGTTGCAGGTAACAGGGTTACAAATCCGTACTAATGTTAGCTTTCTCTCAGGAGTAGAAGCTAGCTGTTTAGCTCGCTGTTACTGCTGACCAAGAGGACAAACTTACTTTTTTAAATAAATAAAGAAAAAATAAAAAAATAATTTCTTCTTCATCTTATTCTGATCATATGCTTAACAGGGTTGCATAAGATAGAGTGAGACATTCAATCAAGGCTATGTTATAAAAATATGAAAAATAGAAGAGAGGACATACCTTTGCTCTACCCATTCTTTTGGAAAACAGTTTGATGATGTCAAGTCCAGCGTATCACTTGATTCACTGCTTTCTTCTTCTTCTACCATGCTTGAAAGTCATGGTAACAGGATTGCATGCATGTTGTGGGACACACGTTCCATGAATAATAATTATTATTTGAAATATTATGTTTATTAAAACAAATGTTCCCACAGTTACAAGAGACAGCAATGAAACAAATAATTTAAAAAAAAAAACTGTTTTATTTAACAGTTTTATTTGAGATTCAATTTGGTCATTTGAGAGAAAAGAAATGACCCCCCCGGTCATTTCTTTTCTCTTAGTTTTTTAAGATTTAGTCTCAGGACAAGTAAATTTACTAAACTGCATGTTTTGGTATTTTGTATGTGGATTATTTAAAATTTGATGGGTGGGACGTAAAATGTCCTGTTCTGGAATGACCCTTAAGCTGTGTGGCATTTGTAGGAATGTGATGTAACTTTAAATGGCTCACCAGTTTTGTGATAATAATATTTTATTTTGTCTTTCTGATTTTTCCATAATGATTGTTGTGACTGTAGAATTATCTCCTCCCTGCCATCTGTGTTTCTGGCATTTTCTGAACCAGAAGTTGACCACAGCATTTATAGTGATAATAGGTCTTTACACCATGGAATTACATGGTGTTCATGCAGTTTCTCTATTGAATACAAAGGAGCCTTTAAGAGCCATGTTGGGCAGATTATTGAGAGAGAGTAGTCAAGTACTGGATAGTAATTAAGTACAGTTCTGAGGTACTTGTCCTTGGTACTTGAGTGTTTTCATTTTATGCTACTTTATATTTCCAATGCACAACATTAGGGAACTAATATACTTTCTACCCCACTGCATTTATATGACAGCTTCACTAGTTTACATTACTAACTGGATGAAGATTTTACACAATGGATAATATAACTTTTAAAATACAACACATTGTTAAAGATCAAATCAGGGGTTTCCAACCTTTTTGGCTTCTGACCAAAAAAAAACAAAAAACATGGTGTGCAGTAGCATAAATTATCTATCAAGCAGCAATGCATGAGAATCAGATTAAATGTTGTAATGAATGATCCACACGACAATCTGGAAATTCAGAAGACAACACCTTCTTTATTTCATTTCTATGTTTGAGTTTGCATCATTTTGGATTTCAATGGCAGAAATGTCTCAAACAGTACATAAATGTACGCAAACTCTTATTTATGCAATAATATATTTATGCAATAATACTATATTATGACACTATCATTATGCTAGGTTTGTGTTGTTGCTAAATTGAGCCTGTAGGTTCCACTGTAATTACCAAAGAACATATATCTCTGTGGTAGTTCGACCTAAATTGTTTGAATGTGGTCAGTCAGTTTTTGTTTGTGTTGAACATCACAGGGACATAATGCTCATCCCATCCTGGGCACAGTGGGCAGTACCTTCTCTCCCTCTCTCATCTCCATCACCTTCTCTCTTTATTTTTCCCTCACACTCCACATCTTGTCCAGTATCTCTTCGCTTCCCAAAGCTGAGCTTTGATTTATAATTGATCTTTTCATTTTCATCTGGGACAGTGGAGAAATAACAGAGGCTCAAATAATCTTTATATGCAAATGTTACAGGCCTCTGATAGGATAAACTTGCAATGAAAAAAAATTTCAACCCTTTACACAAACTGAAAGAAAAGCATTTCAGCTTTCAATGAAAGTTTATCAATCTGACATTTGATGGATGGAATCACTCAAGTAAAGCTAACTAGCCGGCCACTGTATAATGTAGTGTAAGCGCACAGGAGCTATTGGTCGGATGATGTCAGGGGGTCAGGGGAATGTTGGCAGTGAACTACAAGCAGTCTGCTATTAAAATCCTCACGCTTTGGCAGATTCAGGTGCCTGTCTAGATTGCTGATGTAATCAAAGAACCACCATGTTGAGTTGTACAGTATCTTTGCAGTACTAAAGCAGTTATTTTAGGCTATTTTGTCACAACTTTCATTATATACAAGTCAGAAAAATTACAGAGGTCCAGATCTCAATGACCCCAACGGTGATTATGACCATGGTTCACATTAGAAAAGGCATGTGTGGCATGAGACTGTGAGATCTGTGTCACTTGCATGAATCTCACGCTCAGTGTGTGAGAGTTGGCAGCCCCATCATCACATGTCCCTGCTGTGCACGGTGAGCACAGAGTAACCTCCACGTATTCTTGTTAGCATGTCCTCTAGCAGCTCAGCAGGCCCAGATGACACTGGGGAACTGCTCAAAACGCTGCACCTGGAAAGGCTTGATGAGATGAGATGTGCTACAGTGAGCAGGGAAATGATCAGTGCATCACTTGTGGGTGATGGGCTGTCACGCCTTAAAACACTACTTCTCTTCACTTCTCCCTCTGCCTCCTTACTCTACTTCTGTTTATGATCTTTTTCCAGTCTAGGAGAAAAAACTGTTTTCACTGGGGCGACATAGGTGTATCCAGGATATTGTATGTTGCAGTCTTTCTCTCCTGCTCTGCATTCTTGAGATCATTTTCCTGTTTTGCCTGAAAACAGCTTGGGAGAAAATTACACGGCATCAACATATCCTTTGCCAGTGAACTTTCTCTTGCAACTTTCAGTTTCATTTGTAGGTGACAGAGGTGATTAATCTTCTGCGCTTTGACCTGTGCAGCCTCTGTTTGAGTGCCTGTCTAATTGTTTCAGTAATATCCTTGCTCATCCTGCCACTGTTCATTAACAGTTAATGAACAGTGATCTGGGATAGCACAAGAGCTTCAGGATGTGATGTTATGGTTTTTATGCAAACTCATCAGGAGTGAAAAAGATGGCAAAGGAGCGAACTCTCTAGGGGGATCTGGGGACGTGCAGAAGCAACGTCTTTTCACTATGATGTGTTTACTACAGCGTAAAGACTGCAGCTATCCAGCAAGCTAAACTCTTCCATACAAAATGTTCACTGGAGTCGTTACAAGCCCTTATGGCTGTTTACTGTGGCTCTTTCACACAGTCCGAGTGACATTATCAAGTGAAACATCAAGGACGTCATCCGACAGAAGGCGCTGTCAGAGCAGCAGGACTTTGGGTTCTGGGAGGAAAAAGGCTCATCAGCTCAGTTCTACACAAATGTGTAACCTGTCATAGACTTAGAGGAAAACTGCAAGAACAACGCATGGCAGACTTGCCCTCAGAATGCCTCAAAACCTGCCCTGCCTTTACATATGTGGGGTTAGATGTCTTTGGACTCCGGTTTATCACCACCAGACGTACAAGCCAAGAATGAGGATGTCACGCGTGGCAGCCAGGAGGTTTGCTCACAAAGTGCAGAAGCTAGGCTTTACTGTGTCCTTCTTGAACTTCAAGATCCATAATGTGGTGGTCTCTTACAGTACCTTCCCAATCAGTTTGGAGCTACTGGCGCTGGCCCACCCTCAGCGCTGCAGCTATGAACCAGAACGTTTTCCTGGCCTCTTCTACCAGGTGATACCTGGCATCATTGGGACCATCTTTACAGCTGGGTAGATAACACTGAGTGGAGCCAAAACAGTAGCTGAGGCCTATAAAGCATTTGAAACCATATGTCAGATTGTTAAGAGCTTCAGGAAGCAGATAGAGAAGCTGAATACCAGAAAGAGAAAGCAGCTAAAGAGTTAGAGTCACAGCTGGAAAAGGCAAAAAGATGCTGAGCTAGAAGCACTTGCTATTGACAGAGAGGCAGCAGTGGCAGAAGCTGATGTGGCTGTATGGGAAGCAGTTGATGGTATGGAGAAATTCTTCGTTTTGGATGAGGCAGGCCGATCAGAGGAAGACAAGATGGATCGAAGAAGTCAGTATGTTCAGTTTCATTTTGACCCGCACCCATGTCATCTACCTGCCAACTCCCCAGTACAAACAGCCAGTAATGCTATCCCCTCAACACGCCAGCCCCCAGCCAGTTAATGTAAGCATTAAAAACCCTTTCACTTCAGGATGGCAGCCCTCTGTTTTACCAAAACAGACATTACATGTTAAAAACACCAACCACCCTGTGTGGCTGTCTACGCTGAGCATGTGTGTCAAATCCAATCATGGCACTCAAAAAAGCCTGGGAACATATCCAGGAGTGTTATGCTGGACCTGAAATAATCAAAAAGTCTCTTTAGTGTACACACCGGAATAAACACAAAGAAATGTAAGAAAGTATTTAAACTGATATTTGAAGCAGCTAATTAATTTATGATAACAATCTACCACAGGACAATGAGAAAATAATATTGTTTTGTGAAAGGGGTCACTTGTAGTGATGACCCTACAGAAAACAATCACCCGAATCTGCTGCTTCCCTCGGCTTTACGTGACTTTATAGTGAGTTTCAGCCAAAACTATACAGTTGTGGTTCAGTCTCACAGCTGAACCACAACTGTATACTAGCCCAGTTTTCAGCAACACCAGGCTGCTGTTTCCAGAAGGCAAAGCCACTGTACACAATCAAAGTTAGCATCTAGCATTTAGCAGCTTAAGAGACACATATTTCCCTCAGGAGCTGGTGGAGACCAAAGAGAGCGAGTATTGGACTTACACTCTCCAGGTGGTCAGGAACAACTCCAAATTAATGCTGTTGTTCCTCCATAACTGCAGGATGTGTAAAGTAACTGTTTGCTAACAAGTTGACCATATCAATTTTAAAGGTGATGATATGTCATAGTTGTGTTCAGATCTGTACAGACTGCCCAGAAGTGACCACCAGTTACCTAACTAACTACAGTACTTCGATTTAAGCACAGAAAAGTGACTCACAACCAGTCACAGTTTAGACTGTTTCAAACCCAAGGACCTGGCATGTGGTGTGTTGTACTGTAAGAAACATTGTTTGAAAATGTAGTCTGTGGCAGTGAATTTCTCTAAAATCCAATTTAATTGATTTTTCCACCTTTCCAAGAGGTGGAAAGTCATTAATTAGCATACAGGATGGTTGAAATCATATAATACGTCACATATCAGATCAGAAGCCACTAAAGACTTAAATAACAAAGACAAGAAAATGATATATCAACAGAAAGTAGAAAAAAACATACATGCCTTCAAAAATTGTAGGCAATCGAAGGCATGTATCTGCCTGTATTTTTAGATTTATACACTGTATTTACTATCTGAAGCATGTGTATAGCTATTATCCCTCCACGTATTCATTTGAAATTACTAACTGTATCCTGCTTCATATGTGAAAATAACAGCATATTTATGTTTAACCAAATGTTTACAGTAAATACTTTCACAGACCAGGGCCAAACTAATTTACTGTATGGATGTGTCTGTAAGTATTTTCCAATCAGAGCTTTCTCCTGTGTTTAAGTATCTGACAGGGAAAAAGCTTCTACGGAGGAAAATGCAGAGCATTGGTCACAAGAGGGCATGTCACCCTATAAAACAACCAAGTTGCTAATGACTTTTTCAGGAACTAATTTTCTGCTTTGTGGTGCAGCCCATAAAACAAGGTTATTCTCCTCTATCAAGGGATGAATAGAGATTTAACTGTCTTTTCTGTTTATTGTCTCAAAGCAACATTTACACATAGCTTATACCACAAATTGAAGAGGGTCTCTGTTGACTTTGTCACTTGTTTCCTATGTTTCCTTTGTTTTGATCCATTAAGTGCAAGGGTAAAAGCACTGATCCATTCTGCATGTTGATAGATGTTTAACAAGAACCTGTGTGTCCTAACATTTCACCTTCCTGGTCTTGCATATTTGGCATCTTTTTTCAAACAGTCAAAACACAGGGCTGCAGCAGCAGAAATCAATGTGACAGTAATGCTGAAATTAGCTTTAAAATGCTGAGCTCTCACCATTTTACAAGCCACCCCATGCACTGTATTCCCCCACCTGCTAGCACTGCCATAACTCAGATCCAAAGCCTAGAGGTTGGATATATGATGAGTTGGGTCTATCACATGGCAACATGATTTTAATATATGTGGAAGGATGAGGGTTTTCTTAAACACACACACCAGGGTTTCACAAATCATGCAGCTGTGTGTGAGTGTGTGTGTGTGTGTGTGTGTGTGTGTGTGTGTGTGTGTGTGTGTGTGTGTGTGTGTGTGTGTGTG
>JBBMJY010000018.1:4324695-4382837 GCA_037833715.1 Toxotes lorentzi | reverse complement strand
CCTTTTTTTGAGCAGAATGGTGTGGAAGGGGGGGGGGTGGGGGGGAGAGGGAGAGATGGTTTTTTTTTTTTTTTTTTTTTTTTTTCCACACAATATTCTACAAAATTTGCAGCTCCCATAAAAATTTACCAGCACAGCAGTGTAGGTTCTTATGCCACTGTATAACTTTATTTCATCCTAAATTCACCAGCAGGATCTTCCCTCAACTCTCTCGTGGACTCAGCTCTTCTGTCAAGCTGTGACGTTTAATCCACATTAGTCTGGGGCTCATGGGAAATATTGTTAATTAAAGGCCACAAAAACAGAACAGACATGTTGAATAAACAACTAGATTAGATCGTTTTAGTTTTTTTTTTTTTGTTTGTTTTGTTTTTGAAACACTACCATCCCTGATCGGCACATTTCGACATGGCATCGATGTGCCACGTAATGTCTCCAATTCAATTTCCATCTTGAACTATAAATAAACCTTTAAACATGTTCTAGAGAAGGTGATGTCAGGTAATATATACAGATATATCCATATCTTTACAATTGTTGAAAATAAATATTTGTCATCTTCCACAGTCAGACATCTTTGATGTGAGAGTGAGAGCAGTGAATGCATATTTACATCATGGATAAGTGAGGTTAATGAGGACAGAGTTCCTACATTTTTAAACTACAGAGTGAGAGCAGTGTGTGCAGACAGACCCTCTGAGAATGTCCATGAACCACAGCCGTGAAAAGGGTTGCCCTTAGTCTAAAATTGGTTTATCCTCTTTGGAAAATTCACAAGGAATGAACATTTGCTTTAAACAATCTTTCAGGGAAGCATATACTCAGACCTCTGTGGCACTAATGTGTTTTCAGCTGTGCATTTTTTAGATCTTTAATCTTGAGCACAGGATTATTATGCTAACCCTCCTGCTTATCAGTTTGGAAAAAAAAAACTCACTTTACAATGGATGATATGGCCTCGATATGGATTACAGCGGAGGCTGAAAACTGACTATTGGAAACAAGAATGATGCGCAATATGCAGCTCGGCTTGGCTTTCAAATGTTGCACAGAGCAAGAATGGATTTGCAAGTAGAGTAAACCACATGTAGGCTTGGGGAAAAGGAATTGTACAAATGGTTATTGCAGCTTTAGTTACACTCCTTAGCCTGGGGAGTTTAAACTTGATTTGTTTTTCATGCACAAATGAATAAAAAGCTTGATAATAACACATGTGCCAGTTGAAACTAAAAATCCAATTACGTTTTTAAATTAGTCACCTGCCTGTTCAACAAAATTATGACGGGGTGTTGCTTCATTTCCGATAAAGTAGCATGGCACAACAACTGAAACAATGCCATTTCCAGTGTTTTAGGATTATCTCTGATAAACTGAAGGAAAACGGCCAGCATTTGTCAATATTGGTGTTATTCTCAGATATTCCCATTGTTATTGGTCATGATAGCGTTTTTTCACCTTTGTTGTGGAGATTTGGGAAAAAAATTCTTCATACATTTAACCCACTGATGCATACGATCGCACTAGTGTGAGGATTCCTGTAGTCCCTGCAACATACTGTATGTCTGCATTAAAACATTCTTGTTTGTATTCATTCATGGTTTCTAATGGAACAATTTTAAACATGCGTGCAAGAATGTGAAATCACATCCAAGTTAAATTTTAAAAAGTGTTATTTATTCAGCCCAGGCAATGGCACAGGTGACCTCCCACTACATCCACACAGGTAAACAGACTTTGATCCGCCACTTTGATCTAGACTGAACTATCTCAACAACTATTGGATGGATTACCATGAAATTCAGTACATAAATGTATGTTATCCTCAGGATAAACTCCAAGGACTGTGGAGAATCCTCTGACGTTTCATCTAGCACCATCGCAATGTCAAACATCTAGTGCTCAACAGTATGTTGTGCTCGGTGGTCATAAGAAAATGCTAGCATGCTAAAATCCAGCTAAAAACCAGCATGCTGGCACTGTTATTTTGAACATGTTAACTTGGAAATGGCTGTGTCTAATTTCAACCTCACAGAGCTTTATGAAGTAGAACAAAACTGTCACCATTTCTGTCCATTGCGTTGGTGTTTTATGTAGTGTGGGTGGAGGTGTAGATATTTAGAGTTTCTGGCATTCTTTGTTTTCTAGGGGGCAGCATTTCAGATCATGAAACAAATTTGTGGTACTGCTACCTTTTGTTGCAAAGGTTTCTGCTGTACATTTTGGAGTTTGCCGTTGTTCGTCCATGCTATTTCCTACCAGAAACACTTTTATCTTTTACAGTTTCCTCACTCAACATGTAGTAACTGGCATTGGAGCTTCACTTCTTTTGCTCTTTCCAGACTCTTTCCCTGTACCCTCCAGATACAAAAACACACTCTGGCCCAGGAGAGTGTTTGGATGAGTGGGTGAGTGTGTGTGTGCTATATGTATGTGAGTTTTCTTTTTGTGTCTGTGAGAGGGAGAGAGCCATAGCAGAGAGCGAGAAAAGGTAAACGCCAAAGCAAGTCTCATGCGGGTGGCTTTAAAAAAAATACCTGACACTTTGCTCTTAGTGTTTGCAATATAGTATTTACTACACCCCACGTAGAACAAACCGTGAGCATATTCAACATATCACCCACCCCTAGTTCTATGTATATTTTTCTTACTGTCAGCAAATCCCATGAAACCAGTGATGACTTTATCCCAGTAGCAGGTATTTTGTCTTTGTCTGTATATCCTCTGAGCTAGAGAGCTCCATTCTTATGGAAAATTATTGAAAGGAGCCATACTGTTGCCATGCGTGTTCCTTCATTATAATGAACCTGGGCAGTGTAGTTTATCTTGATTCAATCCTACATACACCTGCTGCCTCACTACAGCACTAACTGCGTATTAATCCACAGATGAAAATAGTCCCTGACAAACACACAGCTTCCCTCAGTATCTCTTGAGTGGTTGGTGCTGCAGAGAAGTTACAAATTCTCAAACATGGTTGTTTCACACACATCTTCAACCCAGCAGCAGAGAAGATCTATACAATCACTGCAGTTTGAAGGTGGGCACCCGAGATTAGTGTCACCAGTTCAGTATCCAACCAAATGTGAAGCATGGTCACAATCCCCCCGCTTCTTTTCCTGAGTTATGTTTGTTGAATAATGGCCAGGAAAGTCACATGATGTCACAGAAAAGTTGACCTTTGACATTTTAGAAATAAAATTTCATCATTCATCAGCATCAGCCTCTATATATTATACCACGGCAAATCACCAGGCGGCTGCCCTCGTTCCATGTTACAGTTTAATGGGTTTTAACAACAATTGCAACACACTCTTTGTTTTGTTCGGAGAAAATAATCCTAGCTGTTAGGGGAACGGGTGTTGAAAAAGGGTGGGATATTTTAAAACCTGAAATATTTGATGTTAAAACTCAAAGAAGCCATCCACTGACTGCACTTCGTTTTTTCTTGTATTACCCAACCATTCCTTTTAATCCATGATGTCAATATGTTGTTTGTGAGCCAAAAGGCTCTCAGGAAGTAAATTAGGTGGATGGAGGGCTGTGCTGATACTGAGGTGATTTAGTGTATATACGTGTTTTTGGTTATTTTGCTTACTTTTTTTCCCTGTGTGCTCAGTGAATCACTCCTCTCTGTTAGAGAGTGATTGCCTACCACACTCCTGCTTCCATATACATCTAGAATCTTAATTCCCTGCTTGTTGCCCCAGCTTATTCTACCATGATAATAGGACCACGCACCCTTTACTTTTGTTCACGATCTCTTGCACATTTTTCACCAGGCTGCTGTTTTGTGTGTGTTTTTTGGATCCCGTTTCAAATCCATTTGATTTCTTCACCCTGGGAGTTGCTGTGGAGCAGATTAAAGATGCTGTCATTCCAGACAGGCTCAGCATTTTATACAGGCACACACACACACACACACACATTGGACACAAGCATATTTTTGCTTTGTGAGCAGAAGAGCCTGGTTTCCAGACATTTTGTTTGAAATGGGCATAATGTCATAAAATGCAAATAGGTGCCCAGTGTATGAAAAGTGAGAAATATTGTTTTCTCTCAACAAAAGCATTCTGGGGAGGAAACACAACCAGAAACAGGAAGTCATTTTACACAGAAATAGCAGCTGTAAGTAAGCATCGTGTTCAGGGTGTCTGAAGTCTCTGGTTTCATTTAAAAAGATGCACCATTTACTGAAAGTTTCTCTCTTTCAGAACAACTGCCACAACCTTACCTTGAAGGAATAGTTTGACATTTTGAGAAATACACGTGTTTGCTTTCTTGCCAATAGTAAAACTCTAATACTTGTGGGCTAAGCGTGAAGCGAGAGCCACCACCTAAGCATATTGATTGTACTTGAGTTAAGTTGGAGTTTGTTTAAATGTAACGGTTTGTTGACTTTCTTTAGTTCTCTTCACTATTCAGGCACTAGTCAGGCTCTGGGTCTCTGTGAAGCGCTTTGAGACAATTTTGATTGTGGAAAGCGCTATATTAATAAAATTGAATTGAATTGAATATTGCAGAAATTCCTGATATCTCCAACTCGGAGGCTGACGTGAATGTTTTTTTTTCTGACTCGTAATCACCGTCTGAGTGATACGATGTGAACTGCTAACTAAGCTATCATCTCTACAGTTGGGGTATTGGCTGTTTCTATATATGGACTGCACAAAAGGCCCAGCTGTTAAATTCACATCAGTAACGTCAATATTTTTTGTCTGCATGCACCATAATGCTTGGCAAGAAAGTAAATAAGTGTCAAACTCCTATAGCCTTAACCAACATTGATTTACAGATCTGTCACTCTACCTTTTTACATTACCAACAGGTTGAATTTACATATCCAAATCACACTGTTGAAATCTAAAAATCCATTTTGTGATTGAGGTTTAAATTTTAGGGTTTGTGCTCATTTTTACAAGAATTACAAGAAAGAAAAAGGCATTGAAACGAAGAATATTCTTGTCTTGAGCTTGAGTTCTGACTGAGTTGACCTCAGCAGCTAATGAAACATTACTGGAGCTGCTCACAGTTTTCCCCCCAACTTATCTCAGGACAACCTGTTGTGAATGTTTTTGGATAGTTGGAGCACTAATGCACCATCAAGGTTTTCTTTTCAGCTAAAAGCATGCATGACATCTCTAATCAGAAATACAGGACTCGTGAGTTAGCCTTGATACCTTGAGTCCCCGGTGCAGCCTTGCACTTTAATTGACCCTTTTCAGCAGCGACAAATAGATTTTCTCCAACTTGAAATAAGTTAGTGCACACGCTGTATTTTTCACACTTTCACATAGACCCACCGACACATGCAGCAACTCTGGTGTTCTGTCTGCTTTCAGTCTGAAAAAATGAAAATTAAAAAAATGAATGAAATCCACCCAGACAGACTGTCAATCTGTAAAATAAGAACTAACCTCAAATGACATTTTTATGTATTGTTTATTTCATTCATTATTCACCACCATACTGTGTGTGCATTAGTGCATACTGAGAACAATGCGATGTTCAGCTTCCCATGACCTGTTCCTAAGAAAAACAAAACACACTGAAACAATTAAGCTGTTTTTGTGCTTTATCTGTGTTCTAATCGTTAAGAGTACAGCAACGTTTTGTTTGTCTGACTCTGCAGCCTGATCATATCACCCCAATATTTAATTTTTGACTTCAGGGCCTCCAGACTGTTTAAGAAATACTTCTGCATTGTCCTAAAACAGTGTCATTAATACATCTTATAAACTTCCCATAACTTTATTTTCTGTTCCACAAAACTGATGACTTTGACATGACATGCCTTGAACATTGAGGGTGTTATTTAGAAGTTAAGAAAAGTTCATCTGTTTTTGTTCACATATTGTTCAATAGACACACTATTTCTGGATGACAGTTTATAACAAGCGAATTACCCACACAATAACCTCTTATTTACCTGCCCTTCTAACATATTCCACCTCACCTTTGTCTCTAACACCTATGGAAGCAAACAAAGCAAACAAAATCTGTTACAGCAGATTATTTTAGTGGACTGCAGAAATGTCTAAATGCTGATTGTACAGCTTATTAAATCACTGCCCTGATACATAAATAAACATTTCTTAATGGGAGGAGCTTTTGTTTTATTAATGAAAGAATAACTAGTTTTTTGTTTTTTGTTTTGTTTTGTTTGTTTGTTTGTTTGTTTGTTTGTTTGTTTGTTTGTTTGTATAGAAGAATAAATGATGTAGCCAAGGTGTGTGTTGCTTATCAAGTGACAAACAAACAGAGCAATTAAACATCATATCTAAATTAGTTATAATAAATGATTGAGAGTGTCAGGCTCTTTAGTATTTCATATGTAAAGATGCCTGCCTACAGCTCACTGCTGATATGAGTAAGTATGCTAATATAAGAAAGGTTCCTCTGTGCTATACATTATTAAATATTTAGTAGACTTTTTGATTAATTTATTTGAATATTTATCAAAGAGGATTATATAGAGATCATATATCTCTTTTTTTTTTTTGGTCTCTGAACTTTATTCACATGAGGTTTGTTTGCTGAGCACACTTTTTTTTCTGTATTACATGATTTATACTCATACTCACAATCTCTCCTGGGAACTGCCCAGCATGATCAAATTTGTGCGTGCTGTTAACCATTGAGCAGTTCTACTGAGGAAAGTGTGTTTCTTTGTGTGTGTGTGTGTGTGTGTGTGTTGTGTGTAGATTGAATCAGTTCATAAGCATCTTCCGCTGAAGTAGGAGTGTCTGCCGATATACATCTCCCATCTGTGATAGTCAGCATCGCAGGCGCTGTTTTATGGAGCCCAAGAAAGGTCTTATTGCTGAGGTAACAACTAAATAAACACTAAACAGTACTTTGCAAGTACGGCCATCCACAGAAATAGGAAAATGCCAGACAAAAACACAAGATAAATAAGATTTTATTGATTCCCAGTGGGAAATTTACATATTGCAGCAGCATAAGAGACAGGCTTAGAGTTAAAACAATAAAGAACATACAAATAAATACAAACAAAATAAGAAAAGAAGGATATCAGAGGGATTACATTACATTACAGTACATACATTACAATATGCCATACTATGTAAGAGAATTGTGCATAAGAAATTCAGTAGTAATGATTTAATGAAGAGGTTAGGCACACATCATTTACTAAAATCAAACCCACAACACATAAGAGGTTTATGGTTTCAGTTTTAGTCCAGCACATAATATTATATTATCCTATATATTATATTACAATCTCCACATTGGTTTTGTAGGGCTAACATAAATACTAACTTTAGGTGAATATTCCCTGTGCTTTATGTAGTGTCAACCAGGTTGTATTTCCTTTCATTTGACATCACAGTCAACACACTACACATTTAGCTGTTTTTTTACTTGACAAAAAACATGTTAATACTTTATAAAGTCACGTGCAGAGGAAAGGGAGCGATTTCAAAGCTGTTTTCAGCTGCCCTCCCAAACACAGTGGAACTGAATCAGATTCATTTGTGGTGGTCAAAACATTGCAAAATCAAATTTGAAATAAACCACATTTGAAAAACTCAACAGCAACGACTCTTCCCAGTGTCCCGGTTTCTGAGTTTAATCCACAGACCTCACTATAAAGTGTTTTCTTATTTGTACTGTTTCAGTGGTACAAAGCGGTGCCAATTAAAACAAATTGACAGTGGGGTCTGTGGATTATTCCAAATAACCAGGACATTGCTTCTGGAAAGACATGTTGATGTTTTTCAAGTGTCATTTTTCAGTTTGTTGAGCACCAGAAGCAAAATTGGATGGGAAGAAATCTTATTGATGGGTATTTCAAAACCTCAGCAGTGAGCGTGAGCAGCGAAATGCTACCTGAAGTTGTATTTTATCACTTCTTGTCTTTGTTTGAGAGCACCTCACAGTGACTGGGATAATGTATCCGTTTTCTGCAAAGACCTTCAGACACAAATGGATGTGCTCAATTCATTGTTCAGTCATATGTGAGTTGTCCTTACAGTTAGACCTGCAGCCTGCCACTGTCTCTGGTGGCCTTAAACAAGATCACTGATCACACTAAACCATTAGGAATTGCAGTAATTCCATTATATATAGCGCATCGTGGCAACATGCAATATTTATATCTAAGGCTAGCTTTGCAGAACAACACACTTCTGTGTACAGGTAACAGAAAAACAATTACATAAATAATTAAATAAATGAATCAGACAGATGGCAATTTGATTACTGCCGCTGACATTATTGTAAATGTGGGCATCTAATCAAAAGTGAAAGCCTAAGAGGAGAACCAAAATTAAAAGCTGAACAAAACTAATCAGAAGCATTTTATAGTTCTTAATTATTGTACTGCACCAAAGTAGGTCATGGAGATGGGAGAAAACTTGAGTCAGTAATGAGTGCATATTTATAAAAATACTAACGATCATAATGGAAGCAACTTTTTACATGAGTATACAAATGTTTTCATGCATATTAGAGGAAAAGTTAAAAATGAGCTCCTGTCAGCTGCTCATTAATTTAAGTGCGGTGTCCATTTACTGTGCGACACATGGAACTACGATACATGGTTTTCAGAAACTGAATCAGAAATTATGCAGTTTAATGTTTTTATAATTTTGCTTTAATAATGTTCTCGCTACATGAAGAGTCTTTTAAACTGCATTATTATTCTGTTATGTTTAGCTTTTATTCTCTTTGTTTTTACGAGACCACTGGGTGTGAAGTGAACCCTCCCTGTTAAAACACATTCCATATATCAGTGTCCTGACTATAGAAAACGAATATTTCCAGCTCAGTGAACTACTTATGTGCTGTGACAGAGCTATGTATTCTGATAGTCACATGGAAACATGAAAGATGTGTGCAAATATTCTCCGTTCTCGTCACCTTGAACATGTTTATGAAGTCTTTACGTCCTTGCAGGTTTGCCCTGCCTTTGGGCGGGGCCTCCCGGCAGTATGGAGAAAAAACACTTTCTTCAAGGTTCATGTGTTGCCACTCTATCTGTTGTAGAGCAGAGCCTTGTGTATTATCTCCAGCAATCACAGAGGACACTATCTCTAATGAACTCCACGCAGAGTCTCTGAAAAAACATCTGCACAAGATATTTGATCCGCCTCCTCAGAAGATGCGGTGTCTGTTTTTGAGGGCAGGTTATTATATGAGAGTTAAAGTATGTGAGGGAGTTGATGAAAACCTTATTTCATAAAGTGGGCTCCGTTTTTTTTTGTTTTTTTTGTTTATGCTGTGCCATACTCAAGCATAAATTCACACAGTGTCACCTGCAGTTGGACTAGAGATTTTTTTTTTTTTTTTTTGCTTGTTTTCTTTATAAATTGTCAATTGTCAGCACGAAAACTGCTCTTTGACAGACCAAAGCAGCTCTTCTGTGAACACTAGCTGGAGAGTGGGAGCAGGCAGATGAATAGGAGGCTGATATCCTCTTATTTGTAACCCTTGCCTGTCAGTTTAGGCACATTCTGGATTACTGCATGTGCTATTTTTAGATGATTTTTTTTTTTTTTTGACAAAGACCACACAGTAAAATAGATCACAGATACACACAGATTCACTGACTGACCTGGTTTAACTTTGTACACTTATGGGTAAATGGTAACACAAGGCTGTTAAAAACAACCATAGCTGGTCTACAAAGTGGGGGCTCTTGATCAGGACTCCAGGGTCCATAGCCAAATGACAATAGGTTTCAAATGACTATCTTTTAATACATAAAAATTACCCCAGTTAGGGAACATTATGTTTAGGACTTACAGTCTAATTAGTAAACGCTGTCATCTTTCCACACACAAAGTAGACAGATGTAAAATTTAGCACTAAATTAAGATCAATTTACTTGTTAACAGGTCGTCAGTTGGCGAGAGATAAGTGTATCTCTATATAACTCTTCTTCTGTCATTAAACATGTCACGGAAACAATCAGACTGAAAACATGTCAGTCTAAAAAAAAACAAAAAAAACAGTGTTAACAAGTTTGACATGTGCTTTAATGTTTGTTTGTTTTGTTTTTGTTTTTTGTGACAGGTTGGACATGTTTCATTTAAAAAAAAATTCAAGCTGTCAGTGCTCTCTAGTTGACAAACAACTGTATGTAATGATGACACTCTTCCTAAATTACCCAATTTCTTGTCGCTGTACTTATCACGTGACATGTACGCTGATATGGATATATCTGCAATAAGCTCATATCAGCCGATGAATCAGCCAGGCCAATTTATCCATTCAGCTCTGCTTTTAAGCCAAAGCCATCTTGAGTCAAAGTTATTTTACCAAGCTAAATGTAAAAATGAGCCAATGTTGAAATTGTATGTCCAGTCATCACCAGATTCTTCACATTATTTGTGTCTCCAACTTGTAAACCGCATTTCAGCATTTCACAACATTTTCTGTGACTGTGTCAGAAGTGCAGCCAATGCAAGTATTCATCTAAAATGCTCAGTGAGCAGCTTATCAGCACCTCTAGTCAGTGGCTGTGAGAGCACTAATGCTGAGACAGACACATAGCTGGGGGAACTGTGCAGCCATTTAACCATGTGTCACCCCGAGACTGGATTCACTAAGTGAGTCATAGGCTGCCCTGAGCAGGACACAGTATGCTCTTGACCACTGCAAGCCGACTGTCATCTCAAATAGGAAAACAGGACAGACTGCTGAAGTCATGGCAAAGGGCTGCAGATGCTGACATTTGAAAACAAGGTTACAACTATTTTTTATCTTCACTCTTATGCTATATGAACAAGATTCCTGCTTATGTCCTTTTCCGCACTCAACCCTGTTAGCATGAAAATCCCTGTATACATTTAGAATAAATTAAATTCTATTCAGATAAAACATTTTTGCCCCTAAAGGGCAGTAGAACAATAGAACCGATAGAAACATTCAGATAATACACCACATAGTACGAGGCTACTATACATATGAAATACAATTGTACAATCCTACACAGTACACTGCACCATACATTGTACAATAACAGACAACTCTGCAAACTGTCTCTGTATAGAACAAGTGCATCTGAGCAAAATGCATATTTCTGGATGTTCAGTAAAACCATGTCCTGTGCTCACATGTATTCATACATCCACATTTCTCAAACACATCGCTCCTCGAACTCGCCTGGTGTGATCCTGTGTGCAACATCATATTACTAACAACTGGATTACAGGCATCGTGGCAAAAGGACAAACTGGTGAAATGTGATAAAAAATAGTATAGTTTTCACAGACATTAATCCCCTCAGACCTTAGAGCAACTAAACTTCCAAATGAACTGGCCAATTTGAGACTTTTTCTTTTGTAAGGACATTGTAGAAAGGTTAAAGACTCTCAAGTCAGGAATACACTTGTGCATTATGCATTAACCAAACTCATTACATTATGCAATGAATTGTTCCAGCAGATTTCTATTGGTGCTAATGGGTAGAATTGATATAGGGAGTTATTGGGACAGACAGATAGATGACTTGCAGGCCTAATTATGACATTTCATTAAAGAGATCTCTGTGGAGGTGTTATTGCAATTTTTACTCAAGCGTGCAGTGAAAAGGCTGCGCCGTTTTGCCTGAAAGTAAATTATTAAGCGGCTGCACATTTGATGAGATAAACTCCAGGGTCGATTTGATGCACAGCACCATGATTCACATGTCTGCTTTGCTCCCACAAAGACGATAACTATTTGATGTGATATCAAACATGTGAAAGTACAGGTTCAGTAACAGGCAGTCGTTTCCTGTTTTTGTTGGTGAAGGGTTATGAGCAAGAGGGGGGATCATTACCTGTACTTCAAAACATACTTTGAAAGTGAAGTCAAATGACACTATCTACTCAATATATATCTAGCATCCAGCATATCTAGCCTTCCTCTTGATGCAGTCTATCATTCCGCCCTCAGGTTCATAGCTGGGGATGGCTTTAGACCACGCCGCTGCTTACTATAGGAGAAAGTAGGGTGGCAGTGAGAGGAGAACGGCACTGCACTCTGTTTACTTTTGAAGCACTTCTTTGTAAACTTCCTGGGTATGTCTTACATGTCTTTATTGACCAATTTCATGCTGCACAACGTCCCAATACTATTTGGTCCTCGAAAATCACCATGTTAATCCCAAGATTGGGAAACTGGCTCTTAAATACTAGGCTCCACACAAGTGGAACAATCTGCAAAAGATTATTAAATTCGATAAGCTAATCCCTTTTAATCAATTTAAATCCCTTTTGACTGACATAGAGCTGTGTGAATGTATGTGTTTACTTTGAATTGATGTTTTCCCTAATGTAGATGTCCTTGGCCTGTTTGTTTTACAATTTGTTGATGCATACGGTAACTCGTGCACTTTTTTTTATTATTATTTATTTTATTTTTTTTATGTACTGTAATCAGGGCATCCTTGTAAAAGGAAGCTTGCTCTCAATGGCCCTCCCTGTTTAAATAGAGGTTGAAGAATATCAAAGAGTCCCTCCTCTGCCATTGTGCTCAGATATGATTTGTAATTGTGTTGGCAGTGATGCAGTTTGTGTAGAATTTACATTTCCTCATTGAAATTCTTCTTCATTTAACATCAAGCGTAGACCAAAGTAAAGAAATGGAAGAGCAGGCTTTTTCATGGCAGACATTCTGACACGTGATCGCAGGAAAACCACATGTGTAAATAATATTAACATTAATAAGGGCTGCATGGTGCATGCTGGATCATTTGCATGTCTTACTATGCCACGTAAATGGAGCCATAGTTAATATTGTTAGTTGTATGTGTGAAATGGTCTGAATAAGCAGAGGCAGTACTTCAGTTACAGAAACTGGTATTTGCTTGTTAATTGAAATGTTGAAACCCACACAAAGAATGTGTAGAATGACTTAATGTGGGAAGCACTATTTAACACTGAATGCAATGCCTTGAAATTGAATGGGTTTGTTGTTTTAATTGCATTTCAGCTTTTTTGAGACACACATGCCGTATCTAGGGGACTTGACTGGAGGACTACTGCCTCTTCTAAGTCAGCCAATAGCGAATCAGCTTCACTTAGCCAATTAGCCATGTGGCACTGTGCCTCGTTTCCTCAGCCAGAGATCTAGCACTATAATCCCCTCTTGATGAAAGAGTTAGTAACTGTGTTCTTGCTGCTTGCCCTGGCCCACACTGAGGGATAAATACCTCCGTTTGTTGTGCTGCTGCAGAAAAGGTTGGCTAAATTAAGTGTTCTGAAACTTGGCAGCAATAATTAGTGGTGATAGAATAGGATATACTCCTGTACAATGTAATGTTATCCAGTATAATAGGTCTGCCATAAAATCTGCTTTTTACAAAGCTTGTTATAGTCAGGTTTGTTTCAGAGGTGTTTCTAACGTCCAGTTTGGATACACAGGGGAAGGTCAGGATTAGAGATTCTTTTAAATATAATGCAGTCCAGGACAAAGCCACCACAAACTGCAATAATAAAGTTATTGTTGAATTTACATTACTCAGTCAGTGTCAACAAAAAGTGCTTTGTAAACCACATTATGGTTAAAGTTTTCTTCATTATTACCTCACAAATAAAACATTTTTTTTTACATATTACATATTTAAAATTTCTAAACTAATACTGTGTTGAAGCTGCTAGTCAATGAGTTAAAAGCTATTTGGCTTTCATTTTGCCAACTCTATCACTAAGTAGGGAAATATGGTTGAAAGGAAAACACAGCACAGCTCCACGTTTTGTTGCTAAATGACTAAGTGAAGCTGACTCATCGTTGGCTCAGTGTTTACAGGCTTAGAGAAGAGAAGGTGTTAGCCATGGCAGATGTCTCAGGAAGGGCAATGTGAAGGACATACACTACAAATCCCATATACTTTGGAATCCTGCCAAACATTTTACTATTGTGTTTTTATATGTCTGAGTGTCTTTTTATACCTTTTGTGCTGCTGCTAGTTTCCTTTCATTTCTTCAGGCTATGATAAAAAGAAAAATGTACAAAAACATGCTGAAGATAGATGATCCATCACATTGAATATCATGTCAGCTTTTATTTATATGAGATTATTGTTGTGTGGTAATGCTGTGCAGACTTTCCAAATCATTCTGCATTTACAACTGCATTACCATGCAATCACAATTTAACCGTGACAGCAACAAAAGCTGACAGGATGTTTACTGTGATGTATGACATGTCTCAGGCAAGTTAAGATTCCACAAATTAAGTTTAAAATGTAGTGAAATAAATGAAAACAAGTTACCGTGTGCAAGGTGGCAAGAAAATTTGAAATACCACATCATCCTTCAAACAAACTGAATTTAAAGCTGTGGATAATTCAACAATGACATCCACATTTTTCCCTCATAATCCCGCAGTTCAAAATAAATATGCGAAGTAACTGCATTTCAAATAAAATCAACTGGTACCAACCTCTCTTATAGTGTTATAGCTGCTCACTGATAAAGATATTCTCTTCTATCAGTTCTGTGGTTTAAGTTTGTTGACTAAGTAAAGCGTGCGTGTAGCATCTGTCATCGCAGCAGTGCTCCTGGATGTTTCAATAACTGCCATCCAGAATGATGCACTCGTAATGTGTCCCCATAATCATGACCATTGCCCATGAAGGGCATTCCTTAGGTTGACGTGCATGTCACATGGCCTTATATGTCAAGGTCTCTTCTAGTAGTGCTGCCCCGATCTCTTCAGGCCATTTTACATTGACAGAATGAACATTGACCTCTGTCATTCCACTGAGTGAGCAGCCTGCGGTGAGCCTGCCGGTGCTAGGCCAGCTGAGCCATGCTGCTAGGCAGACTCCGTGGCCCTTTGCCCCTGAGTCTGTGTCCATGCACACCTCCAAACTGGCCCAGCTGTCCCCACTTCATTATGTCCTGATTAGGAGTAGATTACTTTGTGAGGTGGGTTTGATCTTCTAATGTGCAGCACTGCTTAAGGAGGCAACAGCATCTCAATGAAAACTGGTCACATTTTAGCAAATTTGTACCTTGTAATATGACCTCGGAACTCCACAATTTAAACTCTATCACTCACTAAGGTTTTCATTATTTTAAATAATGTTCCCTGGCCTATTAAAGCTTTCATTAGTGTTGAGATCTGCTTGATGACAGTATTAGTAAGACCTCAGCTGCATCTCATGAAATTGAAGAGCATGTCTAGCAAACCTGGAGCAGGCGTCTCTAGGTGCACTCACCTGCTCTTCCTCAGGAGGAGCAATTATGTCAAGATGAAGGAGGGGGCATCCCCAGATGGCCTGCGAGCCAAGCCCCTGCTAATTGGCGGTGTTAGGGATTCAGAGCAGGTTCAAGGGAAAGCTCCCTCCTCTTCTCTCTTCACTGCCCCTACATCTTTGTTTGGCTTTGTTTTGCTTTGTCAACTCTTGTCTTTTGATATGCATATCAATACATGTTTTATTCATGGTCTTTTGGAGTAAAATCACTCAAGATCACCGTTCTGTTGTCTGTAGGCACAAGAAGTGTTTGCTGTGAGCGTGTGTGGATGGGGTTGCCATTTCAAAGCCAATTTTGTGATGCTGCCTCACTCTCACGCAACCTGAAGAAATGAATGATTTATATGACTGTGACTTTGAGGGTGCAGAACAACTCAGACCGTACATCCCACACCATTCTTTTAGTTTTCCGACAGCTTGTTGTTGTTTTTTTTTTTTTTTTTTACAAGACGGCGATGCTAATTGAGTGGCTGGAAAAGGACACTGATGAGACGTTCCTGGCACAGTGAGCTAAAGAGGTTTGCTACCCACATCCCAACGGGCACACGTATAGTACCTGTTTCACCAGAGCAGAGACTTAATGTTAATCACAATGCTAAAGATGTGAAGTTTAATTAAAATCTCATTACAATCATGTCAGCATTTATTAAATCTCAGGATCCCGTCATGGTAGAGGTTATATCTGTGAAATCAGTGCACGTGTGTGACTATTACAGTGCATTATGCAAGCCAATTCAACGTTTCCCTAATTATCGGATTATCAGACAGGCCACAAGCTGCTCTCTGATTCAACACAGACTTCTGTTTCCTGCAGGCTTTGGCCTCTAATGGGACTCTATGGGCCGGGTAACTCATTAAGAGACTCTGCCTGCAACCGTAAACCATAGAGTTACAATGCTTTAGTATCAATAAGGATCCCACTGTTAAAAAGAAGATACACTGTATTATATGAACATCATCAATGCTTGGTAGAAAATTAAGATTTGACTTTCGAGGCGGCACTTGACTGCCGAAGAAAAACCACAGCATCTGACCTTTTGCAGATGCCCCCCGAAAAACTAGATATGTTTACACTGGAGTGACACAGAACTCCAGGATTTAGGACACTGGTCTGTCAATAGAAAAGAAGGAAGTAGTATGACTTTGTTATAGAGCCGCAAAGTTCACAGAGAGGTCTGGGTGGTAGGATGGGTCATCAAACAAGAGTGAGATCAGAGGACTGGCACCGCTCTTACGCCTGTATGGTAAATAATTTAGCATAGCAAAGTGTCAAGACAAGGGCAAACATCTCTGCCCGAAGGTAAGAAAATCTGCCTACCCGCAGCTCTAAAGCTAACTAATTAAAAAGTTATATCTTGTTTGTTTAATATGTACAAAACCTGAGGTGTAAAATTTACTGGTCCCAGTAACTCTAGGAAGTTACTGGGACCAGTAACTTCCTAGAGTCTCCCAGCAAAGAAATAGTTTGATACGTAATCCCCTGTAAGACAGTTAGCACCTGCACCACAGCCACAGCTTTTTGCATTTGTTTTGACATTTTACAGACTTTCTAACCCCTGGACACAGCAATGCTTGCTTTTTTCCCTCAGTTTCCAGTCTTTACACTAAGCTAAGAAAACTGGCTCCTGGCTCTAGCTTCATCTCTAGTGTACAGATATAAGTCTTCTCATCTAACTCTCAGTAAGAAAGCAAATATGTGTATTTCCTGTCCAAAATAAACCAAACCATAACCATAGCTGAGCCAGACCAGGAAACTGTTTGATATTGATATTCTGTTTTAGAGGGCAAATACAAGAGAATGTTAGATGTGTCATTCTGGAGGGCAGTCACAAATAAGAAATTTGAATGTTTAACGTCTCTGACTTGTTGTGAAGGTGAGGTCTCTCCTTTGTTGTTTCATGGCAGGCGTTGCTGCCTGGATGCTATGCAGGTGTTACATCATACATGCTAAGGCTTGTATACTCATTTGTCACTTCACTGGGGAATTCAGTCACCCTAGTGAGGACTGCGACTACATGTCTGTCTGAGTGTAAAAAACATCAGTGCAATTATACTGTTCAAATGCATTGTAATTAAAGGGAGATGCAGTAAGAAAATCAAATTTATTTCTGTCTCAACAAACCTCTTCATTTACAGTATGTTGGTGCAGAGTGTTTACCTACACCGTTGACTGGCTCAGTGTTTGCACTGCAGACTGTGCAGTAAGGCTTTAAAATGGCCATGTTGGAGTGCCATGCTGTTCACTAACCATGCACAATAAATTTACAGCATGTCTAATAGTGCTGGCAGAAGAGCATTGGTGGTGGGCAAAACAAACAAAAAGTCTGTTTGGAAGCCCTCATTTTGTAGTGTATTATGTTCCAAAGCACAAACAGTTCTTACAGGGATTATACAGGAAACCATGAGTCAGGAGTTCCTTTTTCCATTATATTTCATTCTGCTGCAGGAATAATATAATTCATTGTGTCTGTGTAATGGTAAATACATATTACTGAAGAAGAAAAGGTGCTAATCAAATTGTACAAATAAAATCTGTGTGTTCTTTATTCGCTGTCAAAGCACTTAGCCCACAGTTGCCAAACATTACAATGTTTCTATTGAAACCCACTGACCACACAGCCTTTGGGGCACTTAAGTCTGTTCCATTCTTGCTAACTTAACCATAGCGAACAATAAAAACACGTCCAACCAGCTATTTCACATTTCACACATGATGAACCCTAACGTAGATGTCCTGAAATGTCCTTCTCCTTACTCAGAATATTTTGCGCCTCATCTCTGTGGGTGTTCCATTGTGGCTCCAACTGAGGAAAAACCTGTCCAAACAGGTCGGAGTGAGAGCATGAGAGACAGCTCAGGACGGCCAAATCAGAACCGTTTTCAGGCCCTTAATCTTCTCCTTTATGGCCAGCTTAAGTGAGGGGAAGCATAGTCGTTCCAAAAATATCTCCCTTCCAGCTCTTAGAAGATTGGTGCTGATACCATCTGAATAGCTGTTTGATTGTGGTGCTGTTGGATGACATTAAAACCTGCCAGGCCTCAGTAGATTAGATTCAGAGACCTAGTACGCACAAGGCTGTAGCAGCAAGCGATGGAGTGGGTGCAGATCTACAATGATGCATATTAACCAGACAACATCATAGTGTTAAAAAGTGGTGTATTCTTTTGTAAGGTCTTTTCAAATATGTTAAACTAATGCACACGACAGTGACAGGTGCATAGGAAACTTAAATCATGTTCCCCAACCAACTGTCTAGTTTTGGTTCCCTGTTTTTGATTGGTTGTTATGTATAAATACGAATAAGTTTGTGTTGTTCTGTATAACCTTTTCTGATAATGTATTTTCCATATTCATTTCCCTTCAGTTCTGCTTATGTGTTCACAGCTGATAAGCACACGCATCAAACTCTAATTATAGAGTCGTCAGCTGTTGTAGAGGTCGTATCACTTCTTTATGTTCACAATTATAGAGGCCACCGGTTTTGGGTGCACGTTGCAAGGGCTATAGTCAAGACCACTTCAGTCAAGTCTAAGTCAAGACTGAGATTTCAAAAAATGTCTCAAGACCGGACTCGAGTACTACAGCCTTCATGTTAAACATTGATTTAAACCAGGTTCAACCTGATCGGCCAAAACACCAGACAGCTCTTTCTTTGTCCAGGCCATCATATTTACAGAAGTACAGTGATGACCTTGTGTCACTTCACTTGCAGTAATAATGATAACTAGCACACAGCCAGAAAAACCAGCCTACCCAAAGGATGGCACAAACTGTTAGGAAACATTTTATTAACCTTGATCCAGGTTGACATGTAATGAGGCCTGATCTGATAGTGAAATATTTACAGAATGTAAAAACTTACAGTATAAAAAAGCCTATGATCTTAGGACAAACGGTACCTGTTTAAAGTAACTGTTTAAAGTACCAAAATAAATACAGAAGTTGACTATAATGAGAGAAAGAATTCTCAGGCAGGCACAGGAAGAAGTGAGGGCTGAAAAGATCAAAGACATCTCCTGTACATATTTTTCATCCCATTTAAAATTTAAAAATCTTTGAATGTCACCATAATGTAGGAAACAGCCAATTTCCTGAGCGCTGGGGGTATTCCCTGTGGCAGTAACCTGGTGCTTTGGGCTGACGTGTTTCTCCTACACATTTGCATGCAGATTAATCAGGTTGTAACAGTGAGAAGAGGAACAGCCCATCACAGGTGTATGAGGCCTACTGGGAGGCCCGGTAATGCTACCTGAATGTTAGAGAAACATAGGGTTAGGATTTTAATGGTGACCTATTTCTTCAGCAGCAGGACATGTCGAACAGCCGCATCTGAACTGGATAAGAGGAACATTTGCAGCAGCTGCTGTTCACAAAGAACTGAAACAAAGCTGGGGTTAGTCTCATACATACTGCACATATACTCTATGTAAACAGACAATATAACTCTGGTGTGAACAGATAATGCACTGTGAAAAGATCCAAACAGCTTCCAAATTTCTGCAGTGATTGTTGTCCTGTCACACAGCTGATCAGAGTCAAACCTGAGTCACATCAAAACACAGACATCACATACACACTGCTACAGTCAGCTGAGCTCTTTCTGCCACAGTGGTAAACTCTGCAATGACCACATTTAAGATTAATGTCCATAAATCCATTTATAAATAGAGAAGAAAGGTGTTACTTATGTCTACAGATCTTGGCTGATTAGCAGAATCTGACTTTTTCTTCAGTATCTGAAGTAGCTCAGGCGGCTGGTGTCTGTACAGAGTGAGCAGGACCTGATAATATCCAAAGGAACAGGACTTTCCATGATGCAGCCTGACCAAAATGTGAACCATGTTTAAACTGTGGGGGTGTAAGAAGTTAAATGGAGTCAGTTTTCATCAGATTAGTTGTGTGTTTTATGACGTGAAAATACTAGTTAAGGTTTAGTTAGGTTTAGGTACAACAACTTTGTTGGGTTTATAGAAAAAATCATGGAAAAATGACTACCTTGTTAAGGTTAGTGAAGATTTTGTTGTCGTGGTTACAATGATAACAACTTAGTTAAAGCAAGTGGTGATGGTTTAAAGAAATCCACGTTGACAGGAGACAAACAGCTAACAAACGTTTGTTGACCGATCTACCCAGATTTTCTTCAGTGGCTTTTTTTCGCAGACAATCTAAGCCAAGCTTATTTTCATCTGGACCTCCTCCATTGCATGCACAACCTTCTTATACCTCTATTAATAACACATGGACATTTCAGACCAGCTTGACATTAATCTGGGCCTTCTTCCATTGTGGATGCAACTTGTTCCTCCACTTGTTCCTCCACTGTTCCTTCCATTGTGTTGTCACTGTTCATTTCCACTGAGGCCATAAATAGTTACACAGCTTTTATAATGCATTTTTTCTTTTATTATGTTATTACGTTTTGTATATTTGTGAGCAGCTAAATTTATTTATGGTATGGGAAGTATAAATATCAGTAGAAATCTATTTAACAGAAAATAAAGCAGGATTTCTGTCAGCTTCCGTTATAAGCCACAACCCTTTCTACTTTTTTTTCTTTTGTGAACTAAACAGATACAGACAGTAGGTTTGCATCATATCCCCACAGTGTATGCAGCTAACACATGTACTGCTGTTATTCCATGAAGAATGGCACGCCAACTAGAAGAGCAAAAGTGTGCATAATGCCTGTAGGAAGACCGGATTAAGAATGTGCCTCACCATCGTCGTTTAGAGCTTTAAATTTTCAATTTGGCGTATAACCACAATAAACAGTGCTGCCATATCTGTGCCGATGATTTCACAGATATTTTCACAGGAGTCCAAATGAAAATGGCTCTGATGATTTATGAGTAATAAAGATATTAATCTTCACTGAATATAAAATTGAGTGATGTGGAATTTCTGTCTCTTTATCAACACAAACACAAAGCCTTGTTTTTTTGTTTTATTCTGACAGCTGTGGATTAATAGAGACACTGTAGCCTGTCGGGGAAATTATCTTCTTTTTCACAGCTGCACTTTTTTATTATTTTTATTTATTTATTCATTTTGTACCTCAGCCCTCGATTCTTCCTCTTTCGTGTTTTAGTGAGTGACTTTAGATAACACAGAGAAACATTATAAACATGCAATATTCTCTGCTATTTTCTACCCTTTGTATAAGGTTTGTTGTAAGGTTTAAATTATTCTTGCAATTCTAGCTAGTGGCAGATACACAACAAGGTTTGTTAAGTGCACTGCCGTTGGAAAGCCCCTGACTCACACTACAACTGCAGCCAAAAAAAGGCTATTCTTTGTGACCATGCCGGCTCTTGTGGGACAGTCAGTATTATCTTTTTGCTACAAATGGTGCAGTGTTGCCTGTTGGCAATGAACACATAGTCAATATATTTTGCCCGAGAATTTATGAGGTTACAACAGATATACTGGACTGTTTGTAACCAAAATATTGAAAAGTTGTTTGCCAGAAAAGACTTGTTGTGTCCTTGAATGACCTGAGTAATTACTACTGGAGGATCAGGAAACAACTAACTCCTACCAGAAATAATTAGAAGGGAAAAGATGAGCAAGCATGTTGCTGTGTTGTATTAAATCCTCTTTTGGAGGGATGTTGGTAAATGGCTAAAAGGCATTTCTGAGCCAAATTAAGCAGCATTCTGCTTTCTTTACACAGAGCAGTTGTAGTCATAATCACAATTTAAAATATAAATTTAAGAGATCTCTTTAAAATCACAAATGCATTGCAAACCTTGTTTCATATAATATCACTCCCCAGACTTCGCAGGTGATATATTTAAACATTTTGCATAAAAAAGAATAGCTTACCCCAATTCTAAAAATAAGCATGAGGTTTGAATGCTGCTCGGGGATTGGAAGCATACGCTGATGTTGTAAAAATGTGAGGTGTGCAGGGACGCATTTTCCTGAATTAGACTGCCTATTGAGCATCTCTTTGAATTATGCATTACCCTGTACATGTCATTCTATACAGCTACGCATAGATCTGCCACTGCTTTCATAACACAAAGCTGAAGGTTCCTGTTGTTTTAAAGTTTCTGTATATTGAAGACAAAATAAATGGTTGCAGTCACATTGTGGGGGCAGTATCTACCACTGCTGGGCATAACTCAAATTCTTAAGATATACAGATTCAAGACATAACACGCTCACTATGAATTTTGCAGGTCGAAGTTTTAGCCTGATGGAGGTGAGAAAGAAAAGGTCAGAGGATCAAATTGTGAGGTTTCTTTGGGGGGGTGGGGGCTTAAATATCAACTGCAAATTTCACAGGAGTTCTGTCATTAGATGTGGAGAGAGACCTTGTCAAGGACCAAAGGGTTTGTCAATAGGAAATTTTGATCTGACTGCGGAGATATATGAGGAGCCACAGGGTCAACTATATCATTAGAGGCTATCACCTGAGGCTACAAATAACTATACTGTATTCAAAGACATGTGGGTAATTGTAGTTTTAGAGCTGTTCTGTAGTCTAAGTAGTACTATCGTGTTTGAAGTGTACCAATAAACTAAGATTGCCATTTCCTGCCAAAATAAATGTGCAACTGCAACAATTCAATTTCTATGCAATGGTATAACCAATGGTGTTATGATGCACAATTCAAAGTCATGTGTTCTCATTTCTCTCAGTAAATACAAATCAAATCACTAAAGTCAGTAAAAAACAGTTGATACTGAGGACAGGTACTGAAAATGCAGTGTTTTCAGATTATTGTGTGTGATAGTAGGTGAACACCACTGGCTGAAACTAGACGAGGATAATGCAAATGTTTGCTACTAGGAAAATTAGGCCCCCTATATCAGCAAAAATTTCAATATCATGTAAGCTCTCCATAGTTAAAAAAAATAAACCATGTGATTTCTTTTTCTATTTTTGTTTCTTGCAGAATTGTGAAAAGAGTAGAGTCATTTTAAATTCTAAATTATACTGTGGAGCTCCACAGATTGAGGTGTGATTTATTTATTTATGCCTTAGATTAAATCTGAGGTAACAAATCATAGCTAAAGTCTGACCATTTCTAAATCAAAAAGATTGTGAAAACTCATACCTTTGCTTCAAGCACACTCGATTACTGCAATGCACTTTTTACCGAACATTGAGGATGCAACCGTCAATTATGCCCCAAAGCTATGGAGCACACTACCTATAGATATCAGGGAAGCCGAATTGTTAAATATTCTTAAAAGAAAGTTAAAAACTTCTCTTCACTTCAGCCTTTAACTAGCCTGTCCTGATACAGGCATGAAAGTCTTTTTTTGCTCCTTGTTTTGCTCTGCTGCTCTTCTTTGATTATATGCATTATATGTATTCTGTTTTACAACTTTTCTTGTTGTTGTGTTTGTTGTTGTTATTGTTGTTATTCAGTGGGTTTTATCTTTCATCTTATGCCCTCTATACATTCTATTTTCATCTTTATTATATATTTTTTAATTTTGTTTAATTATTATTGTTATGAAGTGGGTTTTATTTTCACTCTTATATTCCATCATGACAACCTGTCCTTGTTTTAATGTTTATTCTATGTCTGTGTGAAGCACTCAATGCATATCATTTCATATTTTACTGTAAGGCTCTGCATTTCTTGTATGAAAGGTGCTACAGATTCAGTTTATTATTATTATTGTCCCAACCTGCCCTGTCCAGGCATGTAGTGCTGTATTTGACATGGGACCACCCTTGCTTAGTTTAAATGTAATATTAACAGGTCTCCACAGCTCAGGCCCTTTTAAGACTCAAGAAAAGCTTCATGAAGCCACTTGGACAAGCGTTGAAACTCAATAAGGAAGTGGGAAGGGCAGAAAAAAAAGACTTCCTGATAATATATTAATGTCATCATCCGGCTACAACTCACATACTGTCAGACCATGATTCAGGTGGACAGCACAGCCTATGTGAAGCTCATTATCCACAGTATAGCCAGAACACCAGTCACTTCCCAGTCATTTCCACAGTAGAATGAGACCTAATCTGTTCCTTATGTCACTAAATAATGCCTGATTTTCCATTTCACTGTAACTGCTGAAGCATATCCACCATTTCTAAGTCTGTATATCTATGTCTTCTGTTTCGTATTGCACCAATGAAAAACAGATTTTTTGATTTGTTTTTTTCTCAACTCCTTCAAGTACTGTACCATCAACACTGCTGCTCAGTGTGATACTTTTCAACTGGAATGGGTCCAGACTTCTAAAGAGAAACATGCTTTTTTAAAATAAGCGTCCTTCTTCTCCTTCTTCTCCTGCTTCTTCTTCTTCTTCTTCTCCTTCTTTTTCTTCTTCTTCTTCCTCTTCTTCTTCTTCTCCTTCTTCTTTTTGTTTCAGATTTTGCTTTGGAAAATCCAAGAGCCATGTTTCTTCTCAACTGGATAAAACTTTTAATAAAAAAAAACACACGAGTTTCATTCACATAAAAAGCTGACTGATATCAGATAACAGTGACTTAGTCTTGCTTCCTCAGCTTAAAAGAATAAGAACAATTTAGCAATGACAAAGAAATTAAAGTGATTAAAACTTTTTTTTTTCTGTTCCTTCTCCTCCATTCTTCTAAGCTTCACTGAGTCCATGCACAAGAAGCACACTGTGTTATTTGGCTGCCTTGATGGTGTAACTGAGACTTACATTGATTCATTTACAACAAAGAGCTCTAATCACATGAAACCGACTGATTGCACCTCTGCATGGACACATAATCCTTCCATAGCTGGGCAAATAAATAAATAAATGAGCATATAAAAGCAGGTGGACAGAAGTAAATGAAGACATTTGTCCAGACAACTGTTCAACATAAATCAGGCTCTATATCCTATTACCACCTAAATAGCTGGTGAAGACGCGTCTCTCTTCGAATCACTCTTCTCGGTGCTGTGCTGACATGACAGGCTGTTCAAATTGATATCTTTTGTCTGCTTGTGGTTTTGCCCTTCGAAACACTTCAAGCAGCATCAACCTATTTCTGCCGCTGACTAATTGGCTGTTTTACAAACAGGCCGGTGTCTTAGTTTATAATTAGCTCAGTTGTGTTTGTGCTTGTCATCCTACAGAGAGCAGTGTCCTGCAGAGTCCTGTCTTCACAAAGCAGCCCGGCAGCATCGTGTATCCAGTGGAAACCTTGGAGAGGAACAGAGAGGTGGTGTTCAGCTGTGAAGCCCAGGGAAGCCCACCTCCCATCTACAGGTGAGTGTGTGACTGCAGCATTTCATCCTCCCTCCTCTGCACAATGCTCCTCTCCTCTCGATGCTGCTTGCTTATGTACAGCTGACAATGTCAACATCCCTCAGTTTTAAAAAAACCTGTCACGGGCAGATGTCTCCATTTGTCTTCTATCAGGGCTGTCAACATGTGTGTTTCTTCACATGTAGACAGCCCTGAATGCCAATAAAAGAGAACTGTTCGAAATCTTCAGTAGCCATTAAATGTAATGTAGCATGATCACGTTTTTTTCCAACTCAACCAATAGGTGATGCTTTATATCAGGCTACTGTTGGCACAGACTCATCGGCACCCATCAGCTGATAGCACCTGAGAGAGATGTTAAAAACTGTCGTCACTCAGTTAAATGGGAGCACATAGATGCCATAGACAGGCACAACTTAAATGATATCTATATTTTCTACATTTTCTATTCTATATTATGAATATTATAAATATACATTAAATATAAAAGTTTTTTTAAATATAAAAGTTTTGCTGGATCTTTAAAAACTAAAGAGTAAAAACAACAATTCAGTAAACTTTTTGCAGAAGTAGGTGGCTCTAAGGGTTCACAGTTTACGAAACAAGCATGCGGTGCTTCTTGCTATTTTAGCCCCATTTAATATTTTCAATTTGGCATTTTTTTAACCAAATAAATCTTCGAGCTCTGTTTGATATGTGTTTGATAATAATAGAAATGAAATCTAGAATGAGTTAAAGGGTTGTTAAAAAAAACTTCACAGTGTTCTTTAGGAATGTTTAATCTGTGTAATTCTTGATAGTGTGGAAAGAATACAAAGTAATTACAGAGTTATAAATTTGCAGCTTTCTCACGCAGTTCACGCTCAGTCAAAGCAAAACAATGAACCCTACAACAGAGATCACATACTGTTCTTTTGATCCCAGATAATTTAATCCATTCACTGTACATGACACTTCTGCTCTAAAACTAGAAACCAGCAAGTTTCTAATCTGACAAAGCCTGAAGCTGCCTCACTGACAGTGAATTAGACTCTGTTTTTGTCTCAAATGTATTCTGAGGGTTTTTTTTTTTAATGTGCTTTACTTCACTGTAGTCCTAACAATTACAAAGCAGAGACTTCGTCCATATCCTGTAATATCACGCTGGGTATTGTAATTGTGTCCTCAGATTCAGTGTTCCATTCATCCCGGATGAAACCGCTCCTGGATTTGTCTCCTGATGCAGCAACAAGAGAGTGTTGGCTCTGTTGTTTCTAGCTTTAGAGGAGACTTGTTCTTCCTCGCAAATAAAGCCTGAGCTGATCAGGATCATAGGAATGTACTACATGAATTCTATTTTGTGCAGGATTTTCCCTTCAACTCCCTGCTGGAAACATGTCTTGTCTATCTGTAGCCTGGGAGCGCATGTTAAGCTCTGCATGAACCCAGCTCAAACATCGTTTTTCCTCCTGCAGAGTTCAAAGAGCAGCTGTTTTTTTTTTTCCTTTTTTATTTCCTCCTCACATGGACCATTAGTCTATTGAAAGGGGGTTGTGTTGTGTGGCGGCATCTCTGGCAAGTAAAAGTTCAAATCAATCATGTTTGCTCACTGAAATTGCTGGGGTAAGATTTGGAAGGATTGGTACATTTAATACTTGGGATTGAGCCAGCTTAGAGGATGACCTAATCAGCTGTTTCCTGTCAAGGTCGCTGTGTGGTCCTGTCAGAGCGGCTCCCGCCTTCTAAAGATGTGTTACAGCAGCTAAGTCGTGTTCAAAGTTTATTAATTGCACATCACACAGCAGTAAACTGTGACAGTTTAAGATGTTCATATTACATTCCAGGAGCAAAGATTTGTGTTCAGTATTGTCTGCACTAAACCCAAATGAAGGAAAACAAAGGCAATTTTTATATATGGACTGATACAGTATAAAAACACATCGGCATGTATCAGCACACTTGCCTTAAGAGTTAGATGAGACGATTGATACCACTCTCATATCTGTCTGTTAAAAATAGGGCTAAAAATGTGGAAAAACTCAACTCAGCAAAATTAGCTTGTTATCAGTGTGGTTTACAGAATGTGTGAAAAATACAGCCCAAATGAAGTTTGCTCTGCACGGAGGCTGAGTCAGTTATCCAATTAGAGCCAGACACACAGATGGCCAGCCTCCAAAGGAAGCTCCACCTAACACAGAAACTTCAGAATTACATCTTAAAACACTACTCAATAACAAAATAGCATCACAAAAATTATATATATATATAAAACCTTGAATGGGTTAAAACTTCTCATACAGCTAAAAACTCCAAATCATTTATACAGCTACTGTAAAACAAATATAAAACTCTGGGACTGTTGTGTTTTTTTTCCTATTTGGGTTTCATTTTCTTGTGTACTTTTATTTTGAAGTCTTGTGCTGAAGATGCATCTTTTAAAGGCTGGCCATCTATGTGCCTGGATAACTTATATAGACCCTTTAATAGTGAGTATATAGGCAGTGTTCTTTTGCATATTCTATAAATCAGGCTGATAAAGGCCCTGTCTGCCTGTGTGTTAGTGTCTAGTTGGCAGGTGAAATAGTGACAGCACTTTCCCCCTGGTTTACTTAAACAGAGGGAACAGCTGGCCCGGCTCTGACGATAACAAAATCCTAAAATTCACTAATTAATGTATCTTAAATCTCATTAGTATAATACTCATTGTCAAATAACTGCATTAAATGGAAAATTCTCTTTTTTATATATATATATATATTTTTTTTTTTTTTCAGTGGATTAAACAAACAAGCTATACCATGTTAATTAATGAGCTTTGGAGTTGCTGGTGGTTACATTTGGATAGAGTTAGGCTAGCTGTTCGCCCTCTTTCCAGTATTTTGTGCTAAGCTAAGCTAATTGGTTGCTGACTGCTTCCTTAACTGCCCCAAAATGTCAAAACATTACTTTAAGTTAAACTCAGTACATATCTACATACAGGCACATGTTTGAATTTTTTTTGCATTTCCACCTCGAGCAAAAACTAAAATACAACATCCAGCTGACAATGTGTCTTAACATCAGACACTTTTAAAGAAACATAAGGTGGTTAAAACTGTGCTTACAGTTATGTACATACATAAAATAATGATGAATTGTTTTATGTGAGTACTCCAATATGTTACATCTATCAGTAACTAATGAACCACATCTAAAATGAAGGTGAAACTCCCTCATTTGGGCCGGGATGATTTGTAGCTTTGATGCAGTGTGCCTCTGGTTTCTTGAGGTGTTTGACTCACCACCTCTGATATTCAACCTTAGATGTCTGGTGTTTTTTTTTTGTTGTTTGTTTGGTTTTTTCCCCCTCTTTTTCCCACCCTAGTAGTTGGCCTTTGTGACACCCTCCACCAGCTGGTTAATGGGGCGCTTGCAGGGTTGAACTTGTTCCGATCCCTGTCGAAGACCTTGCTGGAGACCAGGTTGTCGAACTATGCCTCCACACTCAAAGTGAAGTCACTGATATGCTGCGCTGCTGGATAATGTCTGGCCTCGGATAAACAGTTTGACATCAGTAACAACAACCACACTGGAAATCAAGTCTGTAGACAACAAGGGTGTGTGTTACAGTTTATAAAGTCCAGAACTGGAAGAGTTGTCCTTAAAAAATCTTGGAATTCCTCCCACATTTTATTCCACATAAACTAGTCAAGAGTTACTTACCAGCTCAGAAAGGGCACAACTGGTTCAGAAGATGCCAGGGCTATTTTCCCTGGAAAATTATTTTATTTTATTTATTAATAAGTATTTACAGTTAAAGTTCATTTAATTAGAACTATCTTAGGTGTGGCAGTACAAACTAATATTTTTTAACATATTAAAGTGCCAGGCGTAAGAAAAGGAACAGACCGCCTAACATTCACAGCCTCACAAGCCAGATGGTGTGGTATTATGCCACTGTGTACACGGCCTGTTGTTACATGATTGCATAAAGCATGTGCCTAACAAATGGAACTGCTGTTGTGGCCTGCTTGCCAGCATAAATCATTGTAAATAGAATTATTAAATAATCTAGTTTACATGTGTTTGATGTAATCTGTTGCCCCATACTTCTCACAGAGGAGGATAACACAATTCCAGAATTCAAAGTTCCCCCCATGCTGCTGTCTATCATTGTTCCTGCGCT
This sequence comes from Toxotes lorentzi, assembly GCA_037833715.1. NCBI lineage: Eukaryota > Metazoa > Chordata > Actinopteri > Toxotidae > Toxotes > Toxotes lorentzi. Next base: position 4,353,290 of record JBBMJY010000018.1, on the reverse strand, counting down.
GGTCTGAATTTATCTGGTGCTAAAATGTGCTCGAGGAATTAGTAAATCTGTCACTTAGCGGCTTTAAAGTTGTTATCTAATTGGCTTAAAGCAACAAGAGTTGTCATAGGGAATTCAGTTTGTCACAAAAGAACAGTGGCAGCATTGGGTGGGCAATTATCTTTAACTACCACTATGTTTAACAGCGACACACACGTCCACAAAGTGGCACATTCAGTGATTCTCAGTGTCTTCCTTCAACTGGGTTAATTCTTTGGCCTTTTCAACATGGGACATGCTTACTCACTCAGATACATCAAAACACTTTCCAGGCTCAATTAGCTATCTAGTCTAATGTTTCCGAAAAGCACAGATAAAGCAACGAATCAACGGCTGTCAGAGGAAACCTTTTGCAACATTTGGTTTTCAAGCTGTCACCCGATTAAACTGTTCCAGTTTGGATACAATGCAGAGTTGCTCAGAGCTGTGAAAAGGCTGCTTCCATATTTGATGGGACCCCTTTTCAGAAAAGCAAAGCCTGATACTGAGGTTTGGCATCATTGCTCCCCTTCTCCCCCTCCGGTCCACTCCGCCTTTCTCATTCAAGTCGAAGGTGTTACTCAGCTGTAAAATATTTATGTTGATTTTTTGTTTGTTTCACTTGAGCTGCAAATGAATCGCTGCTGTAGTCCTGTGAGACTGCAGCCACCCCCCCTCAGGCCCTTCCCTATTGTGTGTAGTAATAAGGCTCTAGAGAGTGTGTACTTACTTATGAGTGTATTGGAGAAGGGCCATGAAAGACCATTGCACTACACATTTTGTCTATTAAAAGAAAAAAGTCTGTAGAGGCACTTTGTGAGTGCTTCAGAGCCCAGCCCACAAATATTCAGCTGTTTGTGAGACACTTCAGTGTACGGGTAGGGGGGTAAGCAACACAGTCTGACATTGTTTTTCATGTAATCAGCTCCTACTTGTGTATTATGTGATGATCCTGCACCGACTCCTGTGGCCACAGCACCGAACATTGTTGACTTTCTACAACAAAACAGGCAAATGAGTCTGTTCTATAGGGCATTACACTGTTTAGACACAACATTAAAACCTATGCATTTACTATAGAAGATGTATTATAGCAAGAAAATACCACAATGATAACACAATAGCACTGTCAGTGTTTTCTCAAAAAGGTTCTTATGCCTCAAAGGCACCAAATTGGCACAACAAGGGGAGTTAAGATCGCACACAAAACAGCTTTGCACAACTTCTGTACAAAAGGGCTTTAGCAAAGCTCTTTTTTCACATCAAAGCTGCTTTCTTTTTGAAATGAAACAATGCAGTGTTTTCCCAGCTGAATCATTCAATGAAAATTTAAACAATCAAAGCAGAAGGACATTTAGAAATTCTCCTCAAAGAAATAATCAACCGCCAAATCACCTTGGGCCCTAATCAAATCTGCATTGTCCATTTTCCAATAAGGTGTAAAATGCTCCTTTCATGCTTGTTTATCTGTGCAGACCCTTTTATGGCTTTGATGGTGATACATCATTGATAACAAGTAACAGAGTGTGAGCTCCTTTTTTGCCCTGGCTGAAAGTAAGTTATGGTTTGAAAGCACTTTTCTGAAATGACAGATTTTCCACCCACCTGTGTTTCTTCTAACAAGGTGCATCTGTGCGGAGAGATTGGAGAGTCTGTTGCCATTTTAAGTGAATTATACCCTTCGTTGATCACCCCTAACACCAATGATAATCAAGTGGACCGGTCTAGAATGCACAAGTGTGAAGGCAAGGTTTCAGGCATTTGTTTTAATTGTCTCACCATCATGATTAAGCAGCATTTTTATGCAGTTTGACTGGGGTCTGGCAAGATGGATGGCCTGCAATGCTATCTATTCTCAGAGAGTCAAGTCCTTGGCACCATAGTAGTTCACTGCTGCTTAGATTAACACTAAGCTGGAGGGCATGATTTCTAGGCCCTCTCCACCTTTTATTTCTTTCCTGTTGAAAAACAATCAAATGTACAAGTCACATTCTTCTTCTTGTTGTCTGGAATGTTTCCAATGCCCCAGTCTACACTGAACAGTGCTTAATTTGTTAATTTACATGTTAGTGTTACTCTCATTTATTTTATTTTTTTTAGGTGGAAATTGAATGGCACGGAAATCAGTCCCAAATCTGGATCTCACTACAGCCTATCTGGGGGCAACCTCAGAATCAGCCATCTGAACAAAGACCAAGATGCTGGAACGTATCAGTGCCTCGCCTCCAATTCTTTTGGGACCATCGTCAGCCGAGAGGCCAGTCTAACCTTTGCATGTGAGTCTTGGTTTTTTTCTGTCTCTCTCTGGGGCAAACTTTTGTGGCGCCTGAGCCTCCACTGAAAAAGAGATGCAGTAAAATAAATAAATAAATAACATGCCAGTCGCATTTCAGGATAACATCATGGCTCCTGCTTCTTTGGGTTGGTATTAAGTCCCTGTGTGTGCTGATTAGAGTTTACTCTTAGTCATCACTGCCAATCAAACACAAACCTGCAAAAAAGTCAGACTAAAGTGAAACTCAAAAGAAAGACTTCTTCATGGTAAATAATGGAACTGCCACTATTGATGCCCTCTGCTATTACCTACCTGTGGTAGAAGAAGTATCTTTTATTTAAAGCTGCTATAATCAATATATTTATAAAAGCAATGGGCCAACAATGTGTTGGGGTTAGAGATTAAGCTACAGAGAATAATCACCCTAATCCACAGCTCCTCTCAGCGTAGCCTTGTATTGACTTTCAGCTCATTGTTTAGCTGTCCGGCTCACAACTTTCTGGTCCACTCTCACTTCTCTCACAGAGTTGTTTTTCAGCCACAGCAGGCAATTGTTGTCAGTGAAATGGTTCTAAAAAGGCACTTTGCACTACCTGCTCAGCACCAAACAACAGACAGACAGAATTATCAACTAGCTGGTGAGCATTTAGCAACAAGAGAGTCAGACATTTCCCTCAGGAGGTAGTAGAGACCATAAACAAAGCTGAGTATTAGACTTGATCAGGTGGCCACAAACAGGACTCCAAATGAATGGTAATGTCTTCCCAATGTATAAATAGGCAATGGTTTGCTAACATGTTTTCTCAATCAGCTGTATAAGATTATAATAGCTCAGCATGTATTACTGCCCCCAAGAGGCCAGGAACACTATAATGCAGCTTTAAGCAGAGAAATATTAACACCTACCTACTGTCTACTTAAGTATTTACAGTAAAAAACATTACTTATGCAGAACAGCCTCTTTCCAAGTGTTACATTAGCATATTAGCCTACAGTGGACCCAAGTGGACCTCATTTTACCTGCTTTCTATGCTGCTGCTGCGTGGTTTAGTTTATAACTGCATCATATGTTATGAGCTAATTGTATGTTTGTGTGTAAAACATCAGTCTGAAATTGTTACTATAGCTGCCAACTAAATGTAATGAACTAGGGGTATAAAATATGATAAAATCTCAATACCTAAAGTACAAGTGCCTCCAAATTGTGCCTTCCACCTCTGCACTTTTAATGTCTGTTTATCTGATTTATACAAAAGGAAATGCTTTTGGTTGGTTTGGTTAGCATTCATGTTTGTTACATGCCAGCTGAGCCTGCCAGCCAGATAACAGTTTGATCAGTTTAACTGGGATGTGTTCTACATTACTTTCCACCACTGCAAAGAAGAAATGAATGTCAAACCAAAACTTAGGAAACATTCCAAAATGCAAAGTCAGCACTGTCAGTTTTGTGGATTAATGTTTCTGATGACTCTTTTGTAAGCGATTTCTGACCATCATGGTCATAGGTTGTTTGATGGATCTTGATGAGTCTGACTGACAGCCTGTGGACTTCATATTCCTAAAGCAGGAGGAAGTCAATAAGTGCCTACTGTATGTGCCAGTTATCGGACAGACATAAATGATGACATTAACAGCAAGTGAGTGATCGCTTTCTGGGATTAGATTCTGAGGTTTAGCGTTTGGGGACAAGGCCACCAATATGTCTCAAGCCATTTGTTTGCTTCCCTGGACCAGTGAGAAGTCAATCCACAATCAGATTCTGCTGGTAGATTTCCACAATGATAGGATGACAGTTCAATCAATTGTTAGGCTCTGACCTTACCAGCCTTCAGTTGTCACTGAGTCGGGACGAGTCGGTGCATGTATGACCGGGTGTCATCTATCTTCTTTATTACTCTTGGTATAGCTATATTCTATAATTATTTATAGAAATTTAAAGGAAATAAAGTATATGAGTTCTTTTCCACCTTCAGGGAGATATTCTGCTCCTGTAACACAGACTACCGGTCAGATACACACCATGCACACTTTAGGTGCAAGTGGTGTTTCAGCACCTATCCTATTTCTCTCCAGTGAAGAACGTGACCTTTTGGTGGTAATTAGTTTTCTACATAATTTGACTGTGATTTTGACACAAGACAGACTTTGAGCCTATTCATACCTCTAATAAACCCAGCGGTAATTACAGCTGTCAGAGCCGAAATGGGAGTAATCATCTGTAACTATAAAAAAAATTAAAATTTTGCCTGAAAGGTCAAAAGTCAAGACTTTCAAAGATTCTTAAATCCTGTGTATAATTTTGTACTGTCCTAGGAGTACTTTACTTCCTGTAACTGATTTATTTCTTTCGTAGATCCAGTAGGACATAATGCAGGGAGAGGGAATCAAAGAGTTTATTCATTCAACTGAAGAAGGAAGGGGTGGGATTGTTAAACTATGTGCTAGTACAGCGTTTTGTTTTGTTTTGTTTTGTTTAGTTTTTTCATATCTTATAACAAAAGGCAAAAAGGAATTGATCCTGCTAAGGTAAGGAAGTGTTCTCTGTGTAGCCAAAGGCAGATAAAGCCTAGGTCTGTGCATTGAGCTCCATTAGCACACAACGTGTATTAATCCAGAGCTGAAAATAGTCCTCAACAAATTCCCTATTTACTCTTGTTTGAGTAATGTTTGATAAAAACTACAGTGCTCAGCTGCTGTAGGAAATGACTGATTTTTTTTTTTTAATTAAACTGTGTGTGATTCATTTTTAAAGATTTACATTGTGAGATGGAACCAGAGGGCTTTGGTCTAAGAGCCAGAGACAGGGTAGGGAAGTCGTAGAGTCATCGATTTGGAATTTTCATGGGATTTGTCATCAATAAAGAAATGTAGAACATCTCATTTTAAAATAGATGCTTCACCTATTCAACAATATGTCATTTTTTTTACATAGCTGCTAGCCACTACAAGTTTGGATTTGACAAGAGGAAGAATCACAAAGTATAAACTGACAGAGTGTCTTCTCTATTCTGCATGATTAAATTAAGTTAAAAATTTCATTTTTTAAAGCTTAAAATACACTTGGAAAGTAGATATTAAGGGTTTGTGCGATTTCCTCCTCACTATGACAACCATTTGACATTTTGTCTCTGTACACACTAGCTGAGTAATTTAAAACGAGCACTCTTTATGTTGTCGTCGGTCGTGCACAACATACACTTACAAGAACTCTGCCCCAGGACCAACAGAATAAAATGCATAGTGTACATATAGAGAGCGGAGGCCATATGTGTTATAAATGGTACATAGTCATTGTAGGAGACACATCATAAGATAGATGCTGCACAGGTCCAACATATACTGAAGTAAACAGATTACAGAATACATTACATCTGATATGAGGACTACTGTTATAAAGCAAACTTTTAAGTATCCAGAATAAACAATCTTAATCTAAAGCTGCCATGCGAGCATTTTTAAGCCACAAAACGTGTTTGACGGGCAGGTCAAAATTCTTAACTCTGTAGTAGAAACACAAAAACTTGTTTTAAAAGGTTTTTTTGTGTCACAGCACAGTAACAGAGGAGAAAATGCCTCTTATATCAGCAGTGATTCTGCCAGCTATTCTTTTCCTGAATGCTCCAGTATGAGCCAGGCACAGCTATTAGCTATAAAGATGGACCCTGTGATCCTGCTGTTTCCTAGCTACATGACTGGCAGGAAGTATCAGAAATCAAATATAGATGAGAGGAGTTGCTTTTCGAGAGCTCACATGAGACCGAGTCTGTTTTTACAGGTCAGGACCCCACACGGATCATACAGCATGTGGAGTATATGGGCAGGATAACCAGCTTGATAACCTAATGAAAGATACATCTCTCATTTACAGTACAGATTAGATTAGAGCCATTTGATTATGCTTTGTGTCAAATCCCACCACAAAGGACATTAAAAACTCTACGTTGTCATATTAGCCATGCTTAAAACCACAGTAACTGATATTTTTATATCAACAATGTATCAAATATGTAATGTAATATTATGTAAATTATGTGTGTAATATGAAAAGTGTCACTTGGAATTAAAAAAAAAAAAAAGGACAGAGAATTATGACCTGATTGACTGATTGCGCAGCTTCCCTCACCTCTACAGTGTTGAGCATTTACTAGCTACAGATATTTTTTTAGGAGCTGGTGGAGACCAAAACAGAGCTAAAAGAGAGTGAATATTTGGCTTTTATTCTGCAGGTAGCCAGAAACACATGTATGCTGAATGTGTAAAGAGGGAGCTTTAGAACATGTTAGCCACATCAATTGTATAAGGCTATAATATCTTAAATGTGTTGCAATGTTCAGGTTGTCATGGATTTCTGCCCTCAATTTGCCTAAAACCAGACCACAACAAACAAATTAAGGCAGCTTTAACTCAATGATTACTCTATAAATGTGTAGTATAATGTAAACACTATGTGTATATTTTGAGAAAAAAAAATACTAACTCAAAGTGATCTTACTAGCTTTTCCTGGAGCGTTTTAATCACACCTGATGCCAGTCTGTAACTTCAGAGACACATTTTGTTTACTCTTTGAAGATTTGATGCCATTTGTTACTTTAATAATTTATAACCTGTACATGCAAAGGATAAGTGTTGTAGTGTCATTTTAGTACTGTGGAATATTTTTAATGCGAAATCCACCATGTACAAGAAATAAAAAAACAAGTTTTTGAACATTTACTTACTTCAGCTGCAAGTTTCTCACAAAATCAAATATATTAGTGCCTTTGCTGATTGTTTTGACTCATTATGAAGGTCAACAGATATTTAATTTTAAACTGGCTCCTAAATTTGATCATGAAATCCTGATAGCGAGTTATTGGGAGCAGGAGCTTTCAGGTTGTTGTTCAGTGAACATGCTCTGCCTTCTAATTTAGTCATTTAGCACTGGGTGTGAGGGATTTCTCCCTTTACTTTAATTAAATAAGCATCAGTGGCGTCTTAATCTTGCTCCTGGTGAGTAATCTTCCTAAAACACATTATTGGTGTTGTTGAAGTCACAATAAACTGTCCCATTATAAGGGTGTATTTTCATCTTAAATCTGTAAATCTGTTCTCCCAAATGTTTACAGCCTTTCTAAAAATAACTGAAAACCTACAGGCTGAATCTTTGTTGTGTTCTGCTTCCTGAACTTCTTCATATTATACATTCTGGAGTCAACAGTAAACACGCTGTATAATGAAACCTAGTTCTTCTGCAAAATTATATATTTCACTTAACATTTGTTAGTCTACATTCTCCACATCACCTTCAAGGTTATTCTTTGAAGCTGGATGGACTCCAAACACTTCACTATTCCTCTCCGCGTCACAAACTTTTGATGGATGATGCTACTCCTCACAAGGGTTGTGGCTGTCTACCTCCTGAGGCAAGGATAACTGATGGGCAGTGGGTGCTTCCACTCAATACTCGCTGCCCTTGATTAGTATGTCTATTGATTCTATATCAGTGATTATGTAAAAGATGTACACCCATAATTCATACTGATGAAAGGCTGTGTATTCAATATCGGACTTAGAGTGTAGGCCTGTTATATGGGTGGCACTGTGGAGGGCTGTGTTTCGAACGTGACGACAAGCTTATTTAGTGTTGAAGTTTCAGTGATGCCACTACATGACCAGAGACGTCAAGAAGGTCCAGAAAAAGAAACTCTTAAAAACGGAGCTCGCCTCGAAACATATCCTGCACCATGTGGGAGTTTATATTCGGGTACTTACACAATGTCTCATCAGTGTCAGACAAGCTCATGTTTTGCTAATCATATAGGGGTGAAAATTCTTGATGTCACCAGAGTAGGCTTTAAAGCCTGGAGGGGAAACATGAGTACCTAATTTAAATGCAAATAAATCCTCTAGACTCCTCTCAGCTGTTGTGATAATGTGGAGTGAGTATATTGACTTAGTTGATGAGGTGTAAATAGCTAATTGGTGTACTCTGGCTTTTATTTTTTATCTGCAGTACATTATCAAGATATCACTCTTGAGAACCTTCTATAAGGTGGCATAACATATTTAGGATTCACTGTTCTGAGAAAAAATGGGGACCACGTCTGAGACTTTGGGAAAGTGGTGGAATGGTGAAAATACAGATGCCGATAAAAAGTCTCAACATCAGCTGTAATGTCAATGTAAACTAAAAACCTCTGGAGCAGATTGTGACCTCAGATTGTTGTTAAAGAGGAACGCCGCCAGTTTGAACATGATCAGCTCGAGATCAGTTCACTTGCCATGGTTTAGCCCCGTCTCCTAGAAATTACTTACTTACTTTTACTTTGTAAATAATTAGTGTTGTAAAGGAATGTAATCAATATGAAATTTTAAAAAATATGTGTATACAGAATGAATTTGCAGGACATTCACTGACAGTATTTTATTAGTTTTTCATACAGTATCTGCTCACAGCAACTAAAGTGTGATTAACGTTTTGTTTTTGTTTTTTTCTTTTTTATGGTTACGTATGATTTCCCTTTAAGGGGAAAGAATACAGTCTTGGTTAATTACTGAAAAAGTCAGCAATGACTTGAGGCACAACACATGATGACTTCACATTATCCACGCTGAGCCAAAATCCCAATCCTTTCACTAACCTTGAGCAAAGTGCTTTTGCCGAGACTCAGGGCGGGAACCCCAGTCTTTGATGATGATCATCATCAGCTCCTTCCCACTTGTGTACATTGTTTTACTGAACAAATTGGCAGTTCTCAAAATGCTTCCTTCAAAGCATATTTGGCAGAAGAAATTAGTTGTGTATACAATGTAAACATAATTTCTAGGTGATAATTGAATGGTTGAATAGCTGACAACCCAACATTCAAAAACAGACACTTCACACAGTGGCTGTGTGGAGGTGAGAAAGGAGCCAGGATTTCAACATCTCTCTAACTCACTTTTTATTTCTTACTTAACTATTTGTGGCACTTTTCATGTCAACAACCAAGTGCAGCACTTAAATGATATCATGTCTGCTCCTCTCTCCATGGAGAGGGGGAAGGCTTTTCACTCTGCCTTCCAGTGTGGTCACACAGATCAGGTAGAAATACTTTTGATCTCAAACGTGGTTGGACAGTGCATCTTACAAACTAGATCTGTGAGACCATAAAATAAATTAGTCTGTGAAAACTAGCTATGTGATGTCTTGTGTGGCTCAGGAGGAACTTTATGTCTGAAATCTGGGCAAAGTCAGCTTTTAAAAACTGGAGGAATGAAAGTTATGTGCGTTTTACAGGCAGGGAGGACCCAGTGTGCAATGGCTTTAGAGCTTGAGCTGTGCTTTATTGTGCCTGTGCTGCATTTTTTTTCAGTTTTAATGTAGCTCCCCAAAATTATGGAGGTGCAGTACTAAATATCTGGAGTACCAATTTAATCTCAGTTCTAAAATTATTGGCCAAATACAGATCCTGCATAGCTCAATACTAATCTAGTCCACAAAAAGGAATATCAGTGAACCCAACTTAATAAAATCTGGACTGCATTTGAGATGGACAGGGTTTAAAATACAAAGAGAGATGTTTGGTTTTATTCCAGAGGCCACAGGAACTGTATACAGCTGAGGTAAAAGGAATATTCAAGTTATTCTTTGTGTAGATTGTAAAATGAACGATCACTGCCTTTAACAGTGTCTTTTTAATCTTTGCTTCATTTTAATTCTTCATTTTTACATGAACATATTTTGTATTTTTCTGTTGTTTTTATGTGTAAGTGAACTCTTTGTTCCAGGAGGCCATTTGAGGCCAGCTGGTCTCAAATGGCCCCTTGAGGACTGAGTGGAGTGCTTTAAATGCAATTGAACTGGATACTCGTTAGGTGCTTACATATTGTTATGACATGAGAGGTTAAAGAAAAGCCAGAATTACACTGAGCTGCTAGTTTACTAGGTACACCAGCTCAAACTAATGCAGTCTAATACAATAGTCCTGTATAATGGAGGTTCTGAAGTTCTGTTTTTGTTGAAATTGTTTAGGAGAAGTGTCAGTTTACCTGTGCAGTCATTTTGGAGTGTGTGGTTTGTGATGCCGTACACTAAGAGTTTGTTCACCTTGTTTACTTCAGTGAGGGTAAACCAAATATGCTAAATAATTCAATAGCACCATAAAGATAAACTGCAAAATTGAATTAACACCTCTCCAAAATAGGTTTAACAAAAAAACATTACCTTCATATATTTACATGTGATTATATTCTCCAGCAGAACTGTTCAAACGGAGCAGTGACACACATACATGTGCACACACACACACACACACACACACACACACACACACACACACACACACACACACACTAGCCACCATCCACTTGAAGACAAAGAGCATCCTTAAGGAGTCGCAGGTTGTGATGAATTTCATGGTCACAGTTGGACAGGCTTGTTGAAGTATGATAAGTTGTTCTGGCATTTGGGAAGCTCATATGTCTGCGATGTGATCATCAGCCTAATCTAGATCATTGTTCGTAATGCCAGCCCAGGTTTGTAATAAGTGATGCTAATGGATCTAGATGGGACATCACGTTTACCCGTTCTGAGGCTATTAATCATTGTTAGCCGCTTCCCTTTTGAAAATGACACTGAAGCTTATGCATCGCTCAGTGTAGAAAACATTAATTAACAACAATTTAAATAATTTTTTTAATGAAAATTTGAAAGGAGTTACATTTACTGCTGTTCATTTATGTGACAAATTAAATGGATATGTTATTTGAAACATCCCTCGCAGGCAAACTGCATGCTTTCATGCTTTCTTTTGAACTCAAAGTGAACATGTGCACAGCTGTGTGTGCTCAGAAAAGCACGCCTTTGGTGAAGCCCCCACACAATGTCCCCCCTGCATCTGAAGACATCGGCCGTACCGTATTGTATATGCTTTTCTCTGCTCTCCTCGAGCCCTTTTCACAACAATGCTTCTTTTGCTCTTTTTTTTGGCTGTTCAGAGTGGATAGATGAGGAGGGATAGTGGGGTGAGGGATAGTGGGGTGAAGGAGGGTGTGGGGTGTGCCAGCGTTGGATTTTACCACTATTGCAGCATGCTTTCAGCACGGGGAAGGCCGCGTCTGTGGATGTGGACAAGGACAATCAGTGGCTTTAGTGAAGTAGACATCGCCACTTCACAAATCACAACAGCTTTGATCTCAGCCAAAAATAATGCCAAAAAGACTGTTTTGGAATAAATTCAGTACCTTAGATGTCTCTTGCTCTTGTCCACTTTGTTCTAGGCTCGTATTTTGGGGAGGCTTGGGTGCTTTTATCTAACCTTCTATCGTGCCTTCAGATGAAAGTAAGTGGCGGGGCTACTCAAAAAAAAAACCAAAAAAAAAAATGCTTCTGTTGCCATTTTGGAGTGGCCAGATTGTTTCAATAAGTCTCTGAAACAGTATTTTTCCATATTTTTCCATCAATTCTAACCATGTTTGATTAAGAAAAGACAGTCTTCCTATTTGTGGCTTTTTACTGAATCTCCAAGAGTGGAAAAGTAACATGCAGCCAAAATAATTCATTTAACCGAAGGTGCAGAAAAGTTGAAGAAAAAGCAGAGCAGATATTTCAGCTACAAGCTTTCATCAGTGATCTCTGATGAGCCACACCAGCCAGAGATAAAGCCCACTGACAACAGGGAAGTCAATTAGCCTTGCTGTGGCATTAATCACCTTTGAGTGACAGTTAAGAGATAACCAGGCAGCCAGCGTTCCTTGAAAAGCCGCTGAAAAGTAGCAATTTGTAAAATATGACAAGCTATAAAAATAAATCACTTAATTTAAGCACAGAGGCCAGATTGAATTCACCGCACGTCGTAAAAACCCCAAGAAAGCATCTTAAATTCAGATCTTCAGACGTCTTTGCTCCGTCCTTCTGTTTTAAGCACTTTTACAACCTGGTTACCTCCCCGCCAGTGTTGAGAGACTTTTTTTTCACAGCCCAGAAAATATAATTTGGAGGGACAGTGATTTGCAGAGTAAAAATGACTATAGACAGCGAATTTGTCATCACATCTATGGACTGCACTCAGATGCTCAATTATTCTGGTTTGGTGATGACATGTTGTTTTTCAGAGCAGGAACAAACAAGTACATACATGAAATGATTGGATTTACATGTTATGAGTAGTTTAATGCGGGACTTCTTTTCCCACTTTGATGGTGTGTAAATAATTCACACTTGAGATGCTGGACAGAATTTTATGCCAGTTGTATTCCCTTGAGTAAAGACCTAAAGACTTTATACCCTCTCAACACTGCCAACAATATTATTCTGATTCAAAAAAGAAAAATAATAAAAAAAGCAAAACTAAATTTCAGTTTATTTAGTCTTTTTTTTTTTTTTTTGGCCTGAAAGCAAAAACCTAACCTCAAAAGCTGTCAAATTCACTCGTCCTTGTAAAATCCTCACATTCCCTCAAACAACCTCAGGCAGTGTTGAATAAATGTCCTCAAAGTCCTCAATGGCAGTGCTGGAGGAAATACTTTGATCCTATACTTAAAGGGGCTATAACTTAAATTTTACAATAATAATTTATCAAATGACAATGTGTAAACATGTGAAAGGGGCTGTTCATACCGACGAACTTTAAAAAGAATTATCACCCAGATGTGCAGCTCTCGTCAGGTCTGTGGGGCTTTATGGAGAAACTGTGAACGCAGCATTGACATGACATCACCATTGAAGGTGACCTTGTTAGCAATCAGATGTTTAATTACACATCCAGCAGTTACGGAGCAACATTATCATTCATTTAGAGTTGTCTTTTTGGCCACCTGATGAATGTAATCACTCTCTTCAGCTCTGTTTTTGACCTCTATCAACTCCTGAGGGAAATATGGCTCTTCAGCAGGTAGTCTCTGACTGTGTCTGTCAGCCATTTGGTGCTGAGCAGGTAGTGCACACTGGATGTTTCACTGCAAACAGCTGCCTGCTGCGGCTGAAATTGCGCCACGAGAGTGAAGCACCACAGTAAGGACAGAGCTGAGGGGAGCTGCTGATTCAGCTGATAATTCTCTGTAATTATCAGCTCTGTCATTATCTGTAATTATCAATCACTAAAATCGATCGCTTTACACACTGGTCCATTTTTTTTTTTACATTGTTATAAAAATATTGATTACAGCCTCTCGTATTTTGAAGTAATCATAGATTTTGTATGGAAAATCTAAATTATACACAGCTGAATAAGTTAAAAGTACAGGGTTGGCCTCTGACATGTAGTTGGGTTGAAGTATCAACAAGCATAAAATGGAAATATCTAAGTAAAATACCTGAGTACCTGAAAACTGCATGTAAATACAGTACTAAAGTAAATGGACTTACTGTTGTTACATGCAACCACTGGTCAATGGCCTAGAGCCCTGTTTGAAATATTTCACATCCCCCAGATTAGGAACCTTCAGTGGTTTTCAAACTGTAGAGTCGATCTAGGGGGTATAGAGGTATTGCAGGGAAGTGCACATGACGGGGACAAACAAGCGCTCCTGTCAAGATTCAGGTTTCAGACAGAAAATTAAAATACGAAAGACAGTGGACAGATTTCTGACAGGTGAGAAAAGAAAAGCAGATGATGCTCATCAAGCAAACACATCAGTCAAAGCTGAAGTCAAGAGAAAATGGTGAGGTGTGTCCTGCTCTCGAGTTCACTGGCTGTGTTACAGAAAATCAGTGTCTCCTTTAGGTCCAAAAACTTGTGTTTGTGAGGGAAAGGGGGGCACAACAGATAAACTTTGAAAACTTTGTCAAGTTGGTTCCACCTGCACAGTCTCTCTCTCGCAGTCTCTCTCTCTCTCATGTCCTGGTTCAGTTTATCTCTTAAAGGTTGGAGTCCTTCATGCTGCTTCCACACAAACACAAACTATCCTCGATGAAACCCACTGCAGCACAGTTACTCAGTTTCTGCAGCAGATGGGAAACTGGAACACAAACACTACCAGTTGCGATCAGCTCCTGGGGGCTCAACACTCCATCAGCACGGCTGGATGTGCTACCATCCAGCCAGAGCAGGGGCGACATGAACCTCTGCCTCGCTTTGTTACACTTTCTCAGCGGTGGGCTCATCTTAGTGTGTTTTGACAACTTGCTTTTAAATGTGAATAATCCACAGTGTGTATACACCGGGATTGACCAAGACACTTTTCTCAGCTCGTGTACCTGACTGAGCTGAGGTGCAAACACCACAGAGACGCACAAAAGCAGAGTCCTGCTGCATTTATTTATTATTTATTTATTTATTTATTTTCTTCTATCTACTCACCTCACAATAGACCTGACCTAATACCAGGAAGACTGGGAGGTATTTTTGACATTATAGATACTCCACCGGTATGATCATTAAATGGAAACAGATTCAAAAATGTATGTCCATTCTTAAAATGCAGCACTCTATCAAAACTAGATAAAGGTAAATTAATTCCTGGTAATACCACAGTGAATTATGTGTTTTAAAAATGACATATATATCCCTCTCCATATAGCTTATAATTTTAGAAGATTTTATATCCTTGAGGTAGACACATCCAACTGACCTAAATCTTGCATTAATCTTTAGAAAAATATCAGGAATTGCTTTCTTAATAGGGGTTAAGAGTCTTAATTAGCTATTAGTTAAGCTATGCTTGTGGGTTAAAAAGAGATTTATGTTTAAAGTAATAATTTAAGGCTGCTTCTTAATTGACTTGTCCTGCAGCCAATATGACATATATTAACTGACCTTATAGTCCTCTTCATAAATCAGTGAGCCCAATAATTTTACATTTAGATCACTTGGAGCTGAACTAATCAGTAATCTCGTTTGAAAGTGGATTGGTTGCAGTTTTGCGACGAGCAGGTCTGCAAAGAGAGCACCACTGTCAGCACTGCTGCTCACACTGACTTGAGAATATGCTGCATATTAAAAAGCAAGGTTAATTAAGGTTAATTAATCCAATTTGGAGAATATATATGGGTAAATTTGAGACCCTATATCACCTGTCGTCATATATTAATGTACTATTGCCTATTTTATTTTGTTTGAAACACATTTATGATTGCACTTTGACCTCAAAGAGTGCAAGCACTCCTAGATGTACAAACTAAAAAAATCCATAAATAAATAAACACAATGATCAAATGCAAAAAATAAAATATTTGTGAAAATGGAGCAAGACAAGTTAAAGAACTGATTTTTGTACTTTTAAAAACTATTTAATTTAAAAATGTTGCCACATAACTACAATTTGTTGTAACTGTTTCATGTTTTCCTGCTGTTTCTTTAAAATATCTGTACCTCATGTTTGAAAATTGCTTAACAGCTGTTCTCCGATTTAAGTAGCTCCAATACAAACATTTATCCCCTCCCATCCTCCGACTCAGTTATCAGTGCAGACATGGAGCCTCCATGTGAATTACATTCACACCGAGCTCGATCAGGATGTACTCCATCAGCGCAGTGAAACGTCGGAAGTGGTTACGACATGCAATTGTTTCCATCAACTGTCAAAAGAAAATTAGTTCAGTTTAACAGTAGGTTGGTGTCAAAACCAGACCAGGAATAGCTTTGTAATGTTTAGTGGTGGTGGGCGTGATGAATGAAAGGTAACCTGATTACCACTGGAGCAATTAAAATCTCCGGTGAAAAATAAAAAATTTCACCCACGTTATTTTCCTGTGCATCTGAAATTTGCTGAATTTCCTGAAGATGGAACAATCCACTGCAGTTTGCAGTAAATAAGGTCATTCTGTTGCTCCGAAAAATTCATTTGCCAATAGAAGGGGGAAAGTGGGAAGGAATGCAAATGCTCAGTCCCTCAAGGAAATGTATTAAAAATAATTAAACACCAGTAAATTGTTATGTTATAGATGAGGCCATTGAGCCACAAACAAACCTCATTGTAAAAGTCCCAATGTGAATGAGTGCTGAGCAATCCCACAGACGTGTACAGATAAATTCATATTTATTTTCATTCATATTCAGAATAAAGCCTCCAGCCTTCCAGTACCAACTTAATGTACAATTTGATTTAATAATATCAAAATGAAACAAATATAAATGCATGAATGCTACGCTGTGTTATCTAGGATGTCTTGGTTATCTTCCATACTGATATTTTGGCTGTTGTATTTGCTTTGTTTTTCTTTAGTAGCACACTTTCCTGAGGCTCAGCCCGTACATTACACATTTTTGGAAAAACCAGGTTTTTTTAAAATCTTTCTGGTATTTATTCCCTCTACGTCGCAATGTTTCTTTTCATAAAATCTTCCAAAACTTTCTAACCAGTTATTACGGTCTTCTTCCAGCCTAAGTCCTCACTGGGGGCCCTTTAATTCACTTCTTTCTGATACCTGTGGCACCATCACAATGAGCCTTGGATATCCACAGTATATACAGACGCACACAGGGGTTGATTTGGCCTGAGGCAAAGCCAAAGGCTGTTTACCACCCAGTAATTTTGTGTTTGGAGCTGCCGAAGATTCAGCCAATCTTGGAAGACCCCCCCTCCACCCCCCACACAAACTTACGCACTCTTTAAAATGTTCCTTACACAAGTGAAGACACAGAGAGGATAATGACATTGTGGTATTTGTATATTATTTGTTTATGAGGGAGGTGCAGTGGTTCAGCAGTTTGCCCTGCTGTGTGTGTTTGGACCTTAGCCCTTAGAGCCCAGGTTTAGAGTTTACAGGTACTGTATTTATTAGTAGCCTCAGTTTCTGCCCACAGAAAGAACTAGGCCAGGAACTTTCTGGTTCAGTGTGAGTGTGAGCCCTATAATGAACTTGCAACCTGTTGTGAGTGTTTCCCCACCTCCTGCGTTCTGCTTTATAGGCTGTGACCTTGAACAGCAGTAAGAGGCAAAACCAAAACAATGAAGTAAGAAAAATATGAATAAGAATACAATCATTTGTTCATGACAGCACTTTCATGTGTTCAAGGATCGGATGGCTCAGCCTTAGACTTGTGGGGATATTTTACTTACTGTGCTCTTTTTATTTTTATTTTTCAGACTTGGAAAACTTCAAGACTCACAGAAGAAGCTCTGTATCAGTCCGTGAAGGTCAAGGAGTGGTTCTGCTGTGCGGCCCTCCACCGCATTCTGGAGGTAAAACATACATTTCCATTTTTAATTACTTTTCAACCCAGTTGGCAAACAGATGTCTGTTTTAAACTTGGCTGGTTGGTTGAGAAACAAAATGTGAATGAGATTGTGCTGTTTGAAATGTTTTCAGATTGGTATTTGCGGTTTGAAGTGCTTAGTGTTTGGTTGGAACTTGGGTTGGCTGTTTTAGATCCAGCTGTTTCGGTGGCACCTTTAGCTTGGTAATCAACACCTTACATCTGTCGCCATGAGGGACTGAAAGATTTCCATGTGAGTCTTGCATTGCTCAGGTGTGATCAGTCTCGGTCAGGTCATGGGGAGTGCGACAGCCTCGCTGTCAGGAGCCCACAGCTGAGTCCGCTTTGATTCAAGCCTTATTTTTATGCCTCACTTCATAACCATTGTGTTGCCCAATTTATTCATCATTGTGTGTTCTCAAGCTAAGCAAACAATGCCCTGGATGGATTATATAAAGTGTAATAAGGTACAAATAATGTGCTAATTGGCTAGCTAGATGAGGAGATAAATGCCTTCTTATATCTGAACTAAATATGAAGATCTAGTCAGGATTAGCTTGGTGTAGAACAGCACAAAGACTGGAGTAGTTTAAGATCACAGTGAGATAGAGGTTAAGATTGTCTTTATCTTATGTAATGTGATATATAAATGTGTGTCAGATTCAATCAGGACAGTAGAGAAAAAAATTAAATAAGACTTCAGTTCTTTTGGAAATGTAAGCAGCGTTTTTGCCAACTTATATCTATGCTAAAAAAAAAATAAAATGCTGCAAAGCTAGCAGTGTGCAAAGAGGGCCTGGTGATTGTTTTCTTCAGCTGATACACACTCCACAGATATTTGAGGAACATGTGGCATGAATTGGATGGGCCCTCTGGCTTGTGTGAAGCTAAATGTCTGAATTAAAACTTAGTTTTCCAGCAAAGTTCTTCATATTTTGTGTGTAATTGCAGCAGATGTGTCCTTTCATAGCTTTTTCTCTTCTCTTACTGGAACCGCTACACGCCGCAGCTGCTTGGATTACATCCCCCCAACTGACATCCACATAACAGAGATCATTGATTCATGCACTGGTCTGCGGTGGTAAAAATGACGCTTGCCTGGAATTGATTGTAATTGTTTGGAGATTGTAACCTTTTGGGGTTTTATCTGGTGAAAGCTTGGCAAGCTCTGTGGCAATCTGGAGTTTTAGATTTATTTGCAAATAGTTCGGCTGACATGCCTGTATTTGATTGTCCTTTATACCGCAAACAGTTGCTTCACTGAGTCTTTTCATATCTGCCAATTTGTGCTGAAGTAATCCAATTAAGGTTTGGTTTTTAAGACCAACGGGGAAATAATTCCAACATGTCAGGCATCTTCAGGCACATGAAAAGCCCCCTCAAGACACTTGTCTCCTCACTAATATACAGAGCCAATACAAGCTGTCAATTAGAAGTCCATTTTAGTGAGTTACATGTCTCAGCTGTAACTCACTGTAACAGGAGCTAGTATCACTTTTCACTTGGTTGTTGTGGGGTCCTTCTCACATTAAGCAGATGCAGTAAACAGAGTGTGTTAATGTGTCTCCAATTTACTGTACACTGGCTTGTCTCGCCCCAAAACCCTGTAGTGCAATGGTTACTTTGAAGCCATTTGCTTTGAAATATGTTTAAGATACATGTTTGTTTCCATGTTAATTAGACTCACTGGCATGAAGAACAGCCAAACTGTTCACCAAAATCACCATAAAACATTTACCTGTGCACTCCAGTACATAGTGTAGCATAATGTATATCAGCACACAACAATATATTCTGCTCCAGTTACAGTACATCCATCCATTCACTCATCAGAATAAAATATTAAACAGCAGGCACCAGATCAAGATTCAACAGGCTTCCCCACACGTCCTCGACAGGCGGTTGGCGCTAACACACACAAACACACACACACAAAAATACATGTTCAGCCAAGCTGCTGGTCAGGGCATCAGTATTCAAACTGGCAACAATGAAAAGCAATCAGTCAGCAGGCAAAGAGCTAAGTGTTTTGCCAGTGCTGGTTTTCTTTGTTGACCTGATATGCTACTTTTGTTACATCTTAAATGGCCCTTGCCTGTGCCAGTAGCAGGAAATACTGCCGGTAAAGTGCCAACGTAGATTTGTTTTTCCACGTCATGCGGAAACCAAAGTGCTTGCCTTGAAGAAGGAGGATAGGATATCCATTTACTAGAAAGCTCTGCCATTAATCGGCCAATTGCAGTTTCATTTTATATTCCGATGTAATTTAAATTTAATTGGCCTGGAAAGGAAATGAGTGGCATCAAACTTACTGAATCAAAATATGTCTTACTAAACTTCATTATACTTGGTGATTGCTCACTCTGTGAAAGTAGTCAATGCTTTGTTAGCTGGTTGGGGTTGGCAGTGTATGACCTATAACTACATATTACAAAGTGTGTGGATAATTTCAAAATTTTCCAAGAACATGATGCAGAGACTCCTTTTGATATTGCTTGATTGTTATAGAAATAAGAGTCTAACAGCTTTTAATGTTGTGACTCACTGATGTACACTGTCCTGCTGCTGTAAATACTCCATTGGAGTATTGAGTGAAGTCCACTTAAAGCTACAGTGCCCCACTGTTTAAGGTAATTACTGAGCCTTTTTGAAAAAGGAAAGCCATAGACAGTAGTAATACATTGTTGGTTTGCTCTTGGGACTTGAACACCAGCCCTATCCTTAAACTACAATATATATATCTATACAGTGGGGATACAGTGGGTAAAAATTTGTATTAATGTGCATAAAGAAGCCAGGGAAAGATGGAAAAATCACCAAAAGGCATCAAATTAGAGATTAGACATTATTATAATATGTCAAAAAATGTTTTTTTTTTATTTTAGAGATTTTATTTCCATCATTTACACTTTATAACAGAAAAAAAAATGGCATCTATGTTTGGCTAATGGCTAAACGTTTTCTTGAATAATGTTATCCATATAATGTTATCCTGTGTGATCAGGTCTGCTTTAATCAGTCAGTTACATTATTTTTATGAGATATAGCAATGCAGACATTTCAAATAAGGCTGCAATAAAAAAAAAATTCAAGCAAGAGTAATGTAACATGAGTAGAGTGTGCTTTTGCTAACAGATGCTGATTTCGATTTTTGTCATTTATTTGTCAGTTATGTGTTAAAAACACAGCAGTATGGTTTGAAAAATGGTGATGTATGCATGATATGTAGCAGCACACAGACTCACCCCACAAACATCCACTGAACACTGACACACCATATGATGGCTCGTCTCAGGTTATACAGCAGATGTGAGCTCTCCCTACCAGCAACACACTCACACACCTTCATGCTTCCATATTCCCTTGAAATTTCTCTCCCTCCATCACCATCCCCACACATTTTCCCATGCTCTTTCTTCTGCCCAACACGTCTTTCTGCATGGGCGAGCTCATGCTGCATACACCGGGCGGGACAGCTGTCTGCCATGCATAATGTGTCCTCTGAGAGCTCCCCCCACCCCCCCAGCAGGTGGAAACCCACCAGAGCCTTGGGCATACACCTAGGGTCCCACCACCATGGGAAGGTCTACAAACATATGGTGCTGAATAGGGATGTGCAGAGCTTTTCCCTGAAAGTGCCACCCACATGCAGAATTTGATTAAAATGCAATGAGGTCCTTGTGAGAGCAGGAAGGTGGCTTAGATGGCCTGACAGTCATTGTTGTCTTGTTATTGGCTGTCAGGTTGCCGATGCCACACTGAGATACAGCTCCTCTATGCCAAAGCAATGTCATGTAATATGACTGCACATGACTGAATATATGAAAGATTTTCTCCAACTTTAAGCACACAACGGAGCACTGCAAGCACTGAATATGTATCATCATCTTTTTTTCATGTTTTATTTTCTCAGATATAGTTAGGTATTCAGGGTTTTGGGAAGGGTTGCCATGCTGTATTATACCTGCTCAAAGCCGCCTGATGCAACCATGAAACTGTCTAATATTCCCTCTGTTCAGAAGCAGGGAAATAGGCTCTCGAGTACGACCCTGTAATGTCACCTATATCAGGACAGTGTCACCTACACGAATAAAGTTAAAAACACAAACTTTCAAATTTAATTTTTGAATTGTAAAGTGTCAGGACAGGAAAGTCTTCTCTCCAGGTCAAATAGGCCTCAGAATTGGAATAACTACATTTCACGAATATAATTTGTATTCTGTGATCATCATCATCATCACTTCTCATTCCCTTTTTAGGCCTCCTGGAGATTTTTGTGTTTTCTCACATCCTGGGCGTATTCTCTCACATGTGTTGTAGCTGGCCTTTTCCTCATTAGTTATCTTGTTTCCATCAATTTATGTGAAAATGTACACCATTACATTTCTTCTGACAGGCCTAACAGATTTGCAATAAAATTAGACCGCAACTGAGATTGATGACTGAGCTGCTTCCTGGATTCCTGCCCCTGGTAGAACATGAAAAGGCACGAAAAAAAACTTTCACTTTCACTGAGGTACTGCAGCCTTTCACTGCTGTCCAGTATAATCACGTGACATTCATCAAACTAATGTTGGTGTCAAACATGACCTGGAAAGGAGCGTATTGGTTGAACAGCAACAGTTAGCAAAAGCATGAGTCCTTGTACGTTCAGGCAGTTTTTTTAGCATTATAATTCAGTACTTGCTGGTACATGGTGTTTCCTCAGCTGCATACTATCTTCATTTTTCATGCAGTCCTGTTAATATAATAATATGGCACACCTCAAGTTTTTTTTCTTGATGAGTTAAAGTGAGTGAAGTTTATGATGGTAATGGCGAGGGTAAGATTAGCATGCATGCTGTTATCTTTGTTAAAGTGAATTAGTGATGAATCATCCTCCTGCATGAATCATACATCAATAAATAGCTTTATTTTCTGTGTGATCCATCATGATGAAGATAAAGAAAAAATAGAGATGCACTGCAAAAAGAGCATATTGTCTATTTTAGAGCCCTGATTAGACCCTGTTTTGCACGTATTGTCTTATTGCCAGAACATACCACTGTGAAATTAGAGGACACAGTGTCTGAGTAAGACGCTGTTTCACCATGAGTCAGCTTCAGTAGTTTCTCTATGGGTGTAGGACTCGACTGGACAGATGAACAGCATTCTTCCCAAAGATATTCCTTATGTACAAATATGAATTGTTAAAGAGTCACATTTAATAGAAGTACCCACAAGATGACGGTAACATCACACTTTGTTCTCAGATCTAATCTCTCCATGCTATGATGAAGAACATGTTTATTCCAGCGGTATTTGCTGATGATACTGCACATGACTCATATTTAGTAGTTTCTCTTTTTTTTCCACCAGGGATTATTCTGTTCTTAATCTGATTAGCAGACGACACATTTCACAATCTCCAGGAGTAATTTCCTTTCACAATCCCATAGTCAGTCACATTCCCTGCTTCATCTGTCTGAGGACTTTCAGCTCTCTGAAATAATATCACATGTCACTGTCACACCATCCATGCTGAGCTCACAGAGCCTTTTCTCCAAAGCCTTACATTTTTGACATAATGTAGCAGTTACCTTACAGTGAAGAGAAACTTCAGTGACAAGCAGCCAACAACATGACAGCAGCATGAAATGGGATATGCTGTACTTGCCGAGAGTGACACTCCGAGTTGATTGGAGTTTCTAATCACGTATGAAAAGGTCACGGAGGAGTCTGAGTGTAGCGCACGCACATTCCCCAGAAGACATGTGTGAGTGACATGCTTCCTAAATCTCCTTTTAAGCTCCTTAAAGTTTGCAATACACACAGCTGTTATTGTTGCATTTGAAGTGTGTGCATGACAGTGTGTGGGGTATGAAGGACAAAAACAGAGGCAGTGTCAAAGGATGTGGAGCATACTGTAGGTTCATATATACATGATCATCTGATTGTGTGTGTGTGTGTGTGTGTGTGTGTGTATACAAAACTTAAATCAGACATTTCCGTATCCTATTCTTTGTGCAAGCAGCTCCATCCTCTCTGCTGGGCTACAGTCAAACGTCATGTCCTCAGGCTCCCCAGTGCCGCTACATAAACACAAATCCCTCTGTGCCCGTGGGGATTTCATCCCAGAAGAAATGCGCTGTCACCTGCTTTGCAAGAGGAAAATAACAATTGTTGAAAACATGACAGCTCGGTCCACAGCACCTATCTTGCTTAGCAGAGCACTGGCCTGCAGTTTTAAGTTGAATCCACAACACCTTATAGCTAGATTGCCTTTACAGCTATATTTTCTATGCATTTACATGCAGAGTTCAGCTTAATTAGTGGGATTGTTTACTGTGTGTGTGGGCTTTGCACAGACCAGGTTTACTTAGTGTCAATTATGTGTCAAAATACCACAGAAATTACCAGTTAATCCCAAAATAGCATCAAAATATAAACAAAATGGCTGTAAAGGGGAGCTCCACCTCTCCAAAGTCTGTTTACAGGTCTTGGTGAGTGCTACTGCAGCTGTATGAAATTCCCTCTAGTAATGTGACTTGAATCAGCGTCGGTTGGGTCTGAAGGCTACAAGTTTGAAAATGAATGAAATCTGGACGTGTGGACCTCACCAGACCTCTGTCCCCTGCTCCTCATATGTGCTTGAGGCTAGTTGCTCAAGGCTACGTTAGCTATTACGAGCACGACCCACCTGAATCTCTGACTGTTGTACGGTACGGCACCAGGTTTTGAAGAAGAATACCTGGAATAAAAAAGGCAATATAGACTCTGGTTCTGCTGCATCAATTTTGACCCCTTTTTTAAATCGTCCATCATGACAGTGACATTTCAGCAATGCTTGAAAACACTATGTTTGCTCTCTGCATTGGCCATAGATTGGCCATAGATTATCATAAAATAATCATATCTAATATATGAATCCTTTACATTTGCTGTTGTACACACCTGGTAACTACATATTCACAAAGAGTGTCCAGGTTTCTGGAATAGAGCATAACTGGGAAGTTAGTGGCAACACTCACCATGCTTTAGTTCAAAGCTGCAAGTAAAGATCATTTTCACTGTCAGTTAATTTTCTCAATTATTTTCTCAGTTAATTGTTCAGTCTGTGAAATGTCAGAGAAAAGTGAAAAATGGTAATCACTTGCAATCAATTCCAATTTTCCCACATCCCAAGTTGACAAAGTGTCAGATGTCATGTTTTATCTGACCAGCAGACCAAAACACACCAAAACAGTCATTTTACGATGATACAAAACAGAGAAAAGCAGCAAATCTTCACTTTTGAGAAGTTGGAACTTGTTACGAAGCATTGGAGCTGTAGCTTAGTTCATCAGTGTCAATTATGTGTCAAAATACCACAGAAATTACCAGTTAATCCCAAAATAGCATCAAAATATAAACAAAATGGCTGTAAAGGGGAGCTCCACCTCTCCAAAGTCTGTTTACAGGTCTTGGTGAGTGCTACTGCAGCTGTATGAAATTCCCTCTAGTAATGTGACTTGAATCAGCGTCGGTTGGGTCTGAAGGCTACAAGTTTGAAAATGAATGAAATCTGGACGTGTGGACCTCACCAGACCTCTGTCCCCTGCTCCTCATATGTGCTTGAGGCTAGTTGCTCAAGGCTACGTTAGCTATTACGAGCACGACCCACCTGAATCTCTGACTGTTGTACGGTACGGCACCAGGTTTTGAAGAAGAATACCTGGAATAAAAAAGGCAATATAGACTCTGGTTCTGCTGCATCAATTTTGACCCCTTTTTTAAATCGTCCATCATGACAGTGACATTTCAGCAATGCTTGATCTGAGTTGTATTCTGTTAATTCTAGCTATTATTTTTAATGTATATTTTCCAGAGATAATTTTTACTCATGGTAAAATTAGGTTATTGACTTGACCTGAGTGTAGCTGTATCACTGTAACTCAGCTGTCTCATGTGTGCAGGACCTCTGAGGATTCATGTTGTCCTATGCATCCCAGTGCGCTCAGTTTTACCTGTTGAAAGAATGATGCAAGCCAGAGTCTGTGCTAAAGATGCATCAGATAGTATGTTGCAATCTTGCTCTTCTCCTTCAGGGAACAGTGATATTCATAACATTTGGATTTCTCTGCGGCTTGTGTCTCTGTTGTGTTCTTTGTGATCTAGACTCACCGAGCACTTCATTAGGAACATCACAATGAGGGTAGTTCCTCCCTCACTCCCTTTGCTCTCAAAACAGCCTCACTTCTTCTTGTCATTGATTCCACAAGTTGTTGGAAACATTTCTTTGAGACTCTGCCCCATGCTGACATGATTCATCGCATCATTTCTGCACATTTGTCAGCTGCACATTCAGTCTGCCAATCTCCTGTTCTATCACATCCCAGAGGTTCTACTGGGTTCAGGTCTGGAGACCGAGGAGGACACTGAAGTTCTCTGAACTCATTGTCATGTTCATGAACCAATCTTTAGCTTACTGACATGGAGCATTATCCTGCTGGAAGTTGCCATTAGAAGATGGTAAACTGTGGCCATAAAGGGTTGAACATGATCAGCAACAATACTCAGGATGTGGCATTCAAACCATGATTGACTGGTATTAAGGCCCAAAGTGAGCCAGGAAAGCATTCCCCACCATTAAACCACCACCAGCAGCAGCTTGGACTGTTGACACCAGGCAGGTTGGGTCCATGGATTCATGCCGCTGAAATTCATCAGACCAGGCTATATTTTTCCAGTTTTCAGTTGTCCAGTGTTGGTGAGCCTGTGTCCACTGCAGCCTCAGATCTCTGATATTGTCTGACAGAACTGGAACCTAACATCTCTCTGCTGTTGTAGCTCATCCACCTCAAGGATGGACGTGTTGTTCATTCTGAGGTCCTTCTCTTCTCACCACAGTTGGTTTCTGGTGGTTATCTGTGTTATCATAGTCTTTTCTGTCACCTCCAACCAGCCTGGTCATTCTCCTCTGACCTCTCTCATCAACAGTCCACAGAGCTCCATTCTGAGTAAAAAAATGAAAATCCCAGGAGATCAGCAGTTTCAGAAATACTCAGACTGTCTGGCATCAACACTCATGCTACACTTAAAGTCTCTGAGATTTTTGTGTGACGTTTGATGTGAACATTGACTGAAGCTGCTGACCTGTATCTGCATGATTTTATGCATTTTACAGCTGCCACATGATTGGCTGATTGAATGACAGCACAAATAGGCAGATGTTCCTTATGAAATGCTTGGTGAGTGTATTTGAAAGTAAGTTACAGTTGGAGCCTGACATCAAAGGTTAATATTCCAGTGATAGACAGATTGTAATTCACTTTAATTTGTTTCTTCTTAGCACATTTGATGATCACTCATCCATTTTTCACACTCTTCAGTTTTTCTGGTGTTTCCTTGTCTTGTCTTTTGATGTTTAGTTTAATTAAATAACATCACACCCCACATAATTTAGATATGACCATATATAAGCTGTAAAAAAAAATTTACCTTGTTTGCTTGTTTGCTCAACATGTTTTTTTATGTATTTGATTTTAATTGAAACCACATTACTTCACCTACATGACAACACAAACATCATAAATCCTTTATTTACAACACACATTCTTTATCACCTACCACTATTACTGTAACACATATTACAGATTAGAGAGGAATATCAGTGGCACGATATACAGACACACACACATGTATGTACACACAAGGACAGCTGTGAGTGTCCATGCAGCTGTGAGTGTCATCCTTTATTCATTCAGCAGTGGGCAAGAAAAGCAAAACTGTGACATGACCATAAAATCCATCTAATCATCGATTATAAAGTCCTCAATACAATGTAAAGCCACCAGATGTAGAATTTTAATGTGATTTTAGCATCTAAGAGGATTACAGATGCATCTGTTCATTCAATTTAGATTTTGTTATTCCAAAAGTCTGTAACCATTTTATTTCTTCTCATAGACTAAAGTCCTATTTCTTATTTGGAGTACTACTATTTGGTTTATTTTGTAGCACCCCAAGGTAGGCATGAAGAAAAACCTCCCAGCATGCATTGGGTGACCTGCTCCCCAGTGTCAGTGCATATAATGGACTCACTCTAGTTTAGTCATCAGTCCAAGAGTTGGATGTAAAAAGCCTGACTCTTTCTACTGTCCTCAGTCGGGACACTGAACCTGGAATTGCTCTTGGTGAATAGACTACAGCTTGCAAAACATGGTGATGTGAAATTCAATATTGTACCTTGACATATGAACAGACTTTTTAAAAATGGAGATAACCTGTTACAGTTTAAATAGATAGTTTGTCCAATGCTGGTCAAATGATTTTCTCTGGCTTTAGGTTCAATTCAGTTCAGGTTCAGTTAAATTAATGGAATTATTGAATCAACAGAACTGAATCAACTTAAAGAATTTAGTGCGTCAAGATTACATTTTTTTCATTGTTAATGGCACATTCAAGAAGATTCGGGTGGGTCTTTTCCAATCAAACACGGGGGACAAAGACAGAAATGTTCAGATTGTAAACATAATCAAAACATGACTACATCATTTTGGCCTCCACTACTGATGTTTCCTAATGTTCCTAGAGTCTTTAGAGATGCTACCTGCTCTTACAGTCAGCACTGGAGAGACAGGGAGAAGAGGCTGAGTGCAGATCCGGCATGACACACCCTGCCAGGCCAGATCGCAGCACAAAGGCAGAGCGGGGTGCTGCTTCCACGCTGCATCCACGCACTCACTCTCCAGCTGACAGGCCAATGTCAGAGCCTGCCAGAAATATATGGTAATTACTATCTGCAGAGTCCAAGGCAGGGGAATGGATTAACACAACCTGGTTACAACACGAGTGGTATTTTTTAAACCAATCCGCCTCTGAAATGTTCGCTTCTCCCAGATGTGCAGTTCAGTTCCCCTCCTGTCTGTCACTGTGGATCAGAGACAGCAAGAGGAGCTGAGAGGCTGTCAGTGTCTGTCTTTTTCAAAGCCAACTGCATTAATGGGCTGCTAGTGTGACCCAGCCGCACCCTTTGTACTACACGATTACTGTGTTTAGTCATGGACCTCATGCTGCTGACCTCTATTTTCTAATGGGTAGAGACCTTTAAGGCACTCAAGATTGAAATCACTTGTCTGCGTCTCTCCACTCTGAGTGTTTTTTTTTTTCAGTGTGTGTGTGTGTGTGTGTGTGTGTGTGTGTGTGTGTGTGTGTGTGTGTGTGTGTGTGTGTGTGTGTGTGT
>JBBMJY010000018.1:4309895-4324595 GCA_037833715.1 Toxotes lorentzi | reverse complement strand
TGTGTGTGTGTGTGTGTGTGTGTGTGTGTGTGTGTGTGTGTGTGTGTGTGTGTGTGTGCGTGCGTGTGTGTGTGTGTTGACCCTGTTTGTGCTTTGAAAACACGGAGCATGTGCATCCTGTCCAGTCCTGTAAAGGAAACAGTAGAACAGAGGATTCCTGGAGCCTGGAGCACTGGAGCAGATATGGGAGTACAGCAGTCAGTAACACAGTGTGGAATGACAGTAGCTTAACTGAGGAGGCGTTTTCTGAGTTTCTTTGTCTGTTTGTTTGTTTCTGGGCAAAGAGGCAGCCTTTCAAAGATGTTCCCTTAAATCAGTGATTGTGTAGATTGCAATAGGACCAAACTGTGAGTTTGAGGCTTTTCTCATACGTGATCTGTGGCCATGTTGTTTGGCTGTGTGAGTGCTCCTCTCCACGACTCTGGAAATATTTTAGAAAATGTGGTTCACATTGTACCAGATCAGCATGCTTTACCCTGTTTGACATTTCCCAGCAACCCGTCCTACTCATGAATGTAATACCATGGTACTGACATCTGTAACCAGAGAATTATTCAGCCCAGGAAAGGACAAGTGTGGCACAGTTTTGTTGTAAATTTGTGCATTTTGCAGCATTCCCACATCCCACTGCTTTCTATTTGGGTGATTAAAAATGCATATTGTTGTCACAGTGTGCTCTTACATGTATTATTAATATCAAGTGATGAGGCATCTGATGCTGATAATATATCATGATGCCAGACCGTCCTGATGTAACAGTAAAACTGCAGACGTCCTTTTGTATTGACAGATGGCTGCTTTGTTTATAGGCAAAAAATGAATTTATTTTTTTATTTTTTTTAATGCTGTTGTTGTTAATCCTTGTCGGAAACGTTGTCTGTGTCTAAATGAATATGTATTGCTTTAAGCAGTAGGGGCAGACGCCCCTGGGGACAGTGTCAGTGGCTGACTGTGCTATGAGGCTGCATCAGGAGGATGAGAAGCAGGCCAGGCCTGTATTGTGCAGAAATTAAAGACATTACAGGGGAAAAAAACAAGGCTGGTTTTTCAGCTACTGACTGACGTCACTGTCTATAACAGATACACGAGGGCTGCCTGTCAACGCAGTCATTTTCTACAACTGCTCCTCTTTACAAAGAGTTTACTTAGATGTCACCTGGTGCATCTTGTTTATCTACCTCAAATCAGCTGCTAACTGAATGTGCAGCACACATAACCATTTTTTTCATTGTTGACTTGGATGATGCCATATTTACAGAGCCAAAGAAACCTCTACAGTAAACTGAATGTACAGGCTTTATTTGAACTGTAGCTTTGAGTGGCAGCGTTCACCCTGTATACATTCTCTAACGAATGTTTTGCATGGATGAAGGGATCAGATTTATTGGCTTTGCTGTGCACAGTGTATGTGGCAGAAGTGAGTGAATTAAGTAAATTGAAACACATTCAAATTGAAAATTAAATATAAGAATATACTGACATTAAAGGTGCACTCTACCTGTTTTAAGCATTAAGGTCACTTTACTCATCATGGGGAGTACAACTCAGCCTGTGAACACAGTTGTATAATGACATCTGAGGCTATTTCTAAAATCTGAGAAAATAAGACAGTGGACATGTTGGTTATCTCAGACTATATTTATTTTCAACCTGAAGCCTGGGTTTCAAAGGCTATGTGTGAAGTTTTGAAAGACGTGGCGTATTTACCAAACAGGGAGGGTCGAACAAAAGATGCTATCAAGTTGCAATGTGGAAAGTGTAGGATATAAGATTTATCTTACCCATATTTTAGAAGATAAAAATCAGAATTTCCTAAATCGATTTTGACCATTCCATTTCTTTGTTTGTTTCTTTGTTTGTTTTTATCTCTTATAAGTCCCCCTGCTATGGAGGTACAATACTGTTACTCCACCTCTGCTCTTTTGGTGTTGACTGATTTGATTCATTCATCAGCTAACTTGTATAGAAGAGGTTTTAGTGCTGTGAGCATTAGTGTTGGCTGTTTGCTCATTGAGTGTGCTCAATAGTTGGCAAGAGGACAGCTTATTCAGTTTAACTGACCTGTAGAAAGTAAACTACTAAGTTACTTTGGACCATCAACTCTGAGGTTCAGGTGAATTTTGGTGAATGTTTTCACTGACTCAATTTTTCATCAGTCTGAAAAACTTGTTTTTTGGGGTTAATTTAATAGAGTAAAAAGGACAAAATACATGAAAAATGAAACAAATTTCTCTGCACTGTTACAAGTTTTTGTGATTACCACTGAAAATATTACAGTTAAATATTGGGGAAAAATGTATTGTTCCACTATTGAAACACACAAATATAACAGAAAAATGTAAGAAATAAAACTATAATACTGTCTGATTTTATCCCACCTACCTGCTCACACTGTAGAGTAACGTTTCAGCTCACTGTATATACACACACAACTGTACGTGTCCTTCCACAGGTGTACCAAACTGATAAAGACTTTGCTTTTCAAGCCCTCATAAAGAATGATAGGCCTACTTTGTGATTACAGCCCACCTTCTTTGTCTGTGTGCTCCATCTTTACATTATAACAATTCAGTCTGAGAGTGATCTTAGCTATGCGAGGAGACGGGCGTGTCTGACTTGCACGTCTTGTTCAGCCTTTGAATATTCAGTGAGACCTGTCCTTTGAAGCTGCTCCTGCATCTCCTTATGTCAGTGAAGCAGCTTTATTCATTGTGACTTCTGCAAAGTGATCTTTAACCAACAGGAAAACCACAAAGAAAACCCCCAATTCTTCTGGGACTTCTGCAGACCCCTCTCCAGTGGATCATCTTTTCAAAACAACGTTTTTTTTTAACTAACCAAAAGAAGCTGATGACAATTAGAACTGTATTTTACAAAAAGTGCAACACCAAGATTGATGATATGTCTCCACTTTGCAACACTAGTGTTTCATAATTTAGTCTAAAATAACTTTAATTTTCATTTAGAGCTCAGGTGCTGTTACCATGGCAGTGATAGTGATGCTGCCAGAGCAGCTGGATTTCTTTTACAATTTGTCTTAGAGATGTCCAGGTTTTATACCACAGAGCATTGTGTAACCCATAAAATCAATGCCCTGGATGATTTTGTGAAGACTGTTCGGCCAGCTGTGTGAGACATCTCATTATGTTTTTGGTCTCTGTGGTATTCTGCAGCTCATGTTGTGCTGTGTAGGCATATGGGTTTTAAACATAGAACGAGAGCAGGTGCAGCCATAATCCAAAAGCACTGGAGAGGAAACAAACACAAACAACATGCCTTATCCTGCCTTGAAGTGTCCTGTGCCCCCACAGACTTCTCCTGTGCCATTACTCTGTGTTCAGCTCCACACATACAGCATCCAAACCCTAAGCCCAAGCCCAAAGTGGTGCTGATCGGTACAGTACCTGCTCCTTTCAGCCAGCAGGAGGATGGAATCATGCTGTGATAAATGGCCGAGCAGCTAGGGGAGAGGAAGGGAAGGGTTCCTCCTGGACTGTTTTGTTTAATTGCTAGTCTGCTAACAAGTGGTAGGGTTTGATTAAGCTCAGCATGAAAGCAGCACGTGCCTGTCAGTTAGACGGGCTACAAAACTCCAGCACAGCAGATTGTGTCACAACATTCAGATTTGACGAGTCAACATCAATAATGTGAAGAGCCCATCCAGGAGTAGGTCTCATATCAACAACCCTGACCTATGGAGGACTATTACTCAGAGTGTGATCAGTGCATTCGACACGGCTACTGAAAGATAAATGGAGGAATGGCAAATATTATCTGACAGCATGCAGTGTTTCACATATGGAGGACATACTGTATTTGCATTTTAAAATGATGCTCATTTCTTGAAATTGCAGGACACCAGGTTAGATCTCGTTAAAAAAAAAAATGCTGTAGCAATGCTGCTCTGCAATCATTCCTGCATCTCCTGCATCGCATTTCTGATTTCTCTGTGAAACTCATTGTAGAGATGATGTCTGTGGTTGAATTGTGATTGAAAATACTTGTGAACGTCAAGATGTAGTGATTTATAAAGGGTGTTTATAAATGAAATTTTGTGTTAATCACATTGTGTTATTAAAAACCCGCATTGTTTGCCATTTTGTGCTAAA
Organism: Toxotes lorentzi; assembly: GCA_037833715.1. Classification (NCBI taxonomy): domain Eukaryota; kingdom Metazoa; phylum Chordata; class Actinopteri; family Toxotidae; genus Toxotes; species Toxotes lorentzi. Next base: position 4,320,486 of record JBBMJY010000018.1, on the reverse strand, counting down.
AAATCAGTTACAGTTTAAACACTGATTCACTCATAAATTGTATTATTGACCAGGTTAATGAAGTCTCATAAATACATAATTTCATCTACTGTAGCAGTTAATCATTAATTATTAGTACACTGTAATTACATAATTAGAATTGCTTTATCAAATCATCAATAATTCTCGAGGTCATTGATTTTTATGATTACTTCACTTTCTTAAAAGCGTCTCATGATGTCAAACTTGAAGCCTAATGCCTAATGGTTACTGACTGAATTGAGTCTCCTGTCCTGATTGGTTTCTCACCACTGTATAAAGTGGATGATTAAAATGAACTCAGCCTTAAGACAGAGAAAAAGAAGGAAAGAAAGAAATGATTGAAATCCAGTCCTTTGGTACCTGGATCTCAAGTCTTCAAAATGTGTTTTGCTCATTTTGAAATACCCAACACAATGAAGTGGCACTGGGGAAAGGCTGACATTTAAACTCCAACAATGTTCATTGATTTTAACAGTCTGACAGGTACTTGTCAACATGAGTGTGCCATTTCCTGTTGGTGATAAGTCACACCTTTGGTTGGTTTAATAACAGCATGTCTGTACAGCTCCTGCCAAAGTCTGAAAGTTTGAAATAGACCTGTTTTGGATTCTGAGAAATACTCAAGAATTCACTAAAATGTCAAATATGCAATTGTGGCTCAACCAGGGATAATGATGAGTTTGGATGTGTTTCATCCTTTTTATAGATCATACACTGTGTGCTCAAGAGCATCACATCACCATGCACCCTTATACATGTACATGTAATGGATATGAAATGTTTTGCAATTCAAGGTAAGATTATTTAGGTAAGATTCAAGAAAGTAGTAAGGAACTTGAACTAAAAAAAGATCAGGCACTAATATACACAAGGACTCAGCGAATAATTCTGAAAAAGGGATTAGATGGCAGATAATGACAAGTTTGAAAAGAACAAGCGGGTATCTATGAGTCTGCTTACTAACCAGCTTACTCCAAATCAGCTGCAATGGCACATAACCCATAATAACTAATGATTACTTTGTTATTATGTGTATATGCATCATGCTGAATTTGTTTCTAAGGGCACATTTTCACTTAGTTTTTACCTTCAAATTATGAATAACAGACAGAGTATTTATTTGAAAAAAAAAAGCATTAGTTTAGTGGTTTAGTTCGGTAGTTCAGGTTTAGTTTTTGCAAGACACGCTGTCTCAATGTTGAAAAGCTGGAAGCTTGTAGACTTCTGTTGTTCATGAAGAAAACAAGGAGGACATGTTGTCTCTGAGTGATGGGACTAGCTTTAGCTTGCCACAATAAAATGCTATGTCATTTTACCCGTTAGCTGAATAGCATGTAGTGTGACCGTGTTAGCTAGTGTTGTGATAATGATATATGTAATTATTCATGGAAATGTTCTCTCAATTTATTTATTCATTGGTTTCTTTAGTCATTTATTATTAATGTTAGCTGTTTGTCGGGTGGTTAGCATGTTGTATTAATGTTTTCTGAAGGGACAAAAACAACAGTCTTTTATCAAGTGTCCTTGAGCCAGAACTATTTAGAAACTATCTGTTATTCATTACTTAGCAACTTGTTCCATTATTGGTTCTTTATTCTGTCATTAACTATTCAAGATTTTATGTACTGTATTGTGAACTGTTACCAGTGCTTTTTGTCTGTTGCGGTCTTTGTTAGAAACTGTATCTGTTGTTTGCTTCCCTCCACCCTGTTTAGTGACCCATCCATACAAGAAAACAAAGAATGTTTCATTTAAATTAAAAATAGTCTTTCTCTTCTTTATCCATAGATCTGATATTTTCCTGGATCTTTAATGAATACCCGACATTTGTGAAGCAGGACACTCGTCGCTTCATCTCACAGGAGACAGGAAATCTGTACATCGCCAAAGTGGAGCCCTCAGATGTTGGCAACTACACCTGTGTGGTGACCAACACCGTCACAAAGACTCGAGTCCAGGGTCCACCCACTCCACTGGTGCTCCGCAGTGATGGTGAGCCCTGCTTTTGAACACACTAAGTGCACTAACAACATAAACACTATCAGACTTTTATCACACTTGTAACGATCATACTGTAAACGAATCTGCTGATTGGACTATGCTGTGGATGCAATCTGTGGTGTGTATATGTAGTTACAGGAAGATTTGTGATATTCCTCTACAGTTGTAGAGTTTTTGTGCAAACAGAAATGCCCTCCTATCGCTTTCATCACATGTTTGAATGGTGTTTTTCTTCTGTTTTTCTTCATGCATTCATTAGCACAACTAAAAAAGTGCAGTTCATCCATTCACTTCTGGGCTCTCTTGAGATGATTTAATACAGCAGTACTGAAAATCAGCACCGGTCCTGGTCGCGATAAACAAAAAGCCAAACTTTTTTCATTGGTACCTGAAAGTGGGACGAGTGGTTTTAAGAAATACAAATGAAATTCAAAGGTTAATTATCTCATTGTTCGCTAATTTCAGCATGTCCTTTAACACATGGATCGGATGCTTTAGGCTGGCCTTATCAAGGCACTCCAGAGGAAAGGTCATTGTCAGCAAGTAATCTAATTGTGGGCTTTTGTCCTAGAAACATGTTCCTTACCGTACCTAATAGAAGAAATATGAAGAATAATGTAATGTACACTAGAAATTTAGACATTACACTAGACATTTATGTGGGCTTTTACCATTAATTATAACAGATCTGATTTAACAAGATCCATATACCTCTTATCAAACAGCTTTGTTATAGGAAACCATGTGGTAATGATTTATTCTCTTTCCTTATTAATTGTTATACTGCTTATAAATGATAACAGGGAAGGTTAAAATAAAGTGTTACCAAATTGGGATTAGTGTTATTATTCATACCAGGAGTGGTAGTATTATTAAGGATGTTACGTGTTTACTCAGAATTAAATGTTTGCACATGAAGCCATACAAGTGGGTTGTCCATGTGCTTTTAGCATTTGATAGTAATAATAATATATAGTATTCAAACTGAGAATGGGTATGTATTCTCTGAAAATAAATTCAGGATTGTGGATAGTTTTCCAGTCAGTTCCCAAATACGTCTCCTCCCTGATTCCTTCCTCTCTCTTTTCACTCCACCTTTATTTCACCGAGGTAGCAGCACAGGCAATAAACCATCAGCCCTACCTCACGGTCACGGGGCCTCAGGTAGAGAGGGGGCAGGCAGGCACATTAAGCAGGTGTCCCCTACAAAAGGTTATGGTATGAGACAATTACCCATCCACTTCCACCTGTCTGCTTTAACATGGATGACAGTGCTGTGGTTACATTCAAGTATGAGACAGTTGTGATAAGGATCTGAATTAGCTTTCACAGTCACTCAGGGAGCCATCCTGATAACACATGCCTCACCAAATCAGCGAGATGAAATTGGCCTGTTTCCTCCATCTCTAGAGCTATTTGTGCAACACAGCCCTGAATTACAGCAAACCTATTGTTACACTGGTGAATGAGAGTGGCTCAAAATACCATATTGTGCGCCCAGGGTGAGAACCAGCACAGCTTGGAGAAATGAAAGTATACCCAAATACAAATTCATTGATATGATTCACCTTAGCGTCATATAAGGAGAAGAAGATGTTAGACAGTCCAGTCTTGATTTATGAATAAGTCTCTCCCGAAGCTAGAATACCAGAGAGCCCACATTCCCGTCTTCTCCTTTATCCAGAGAATTTTAGCATGCACAGCAGCAATATTATAATCCACCAGAGCTGCTTCACCGACGGTGAATGGGATGCTTTGTAGACACAGTGGCAGTACCCAGGGGGATTTTATGGGCCCATTTTCTGGTTCACAGCTGTTAGCACTACAACAAGATGAAACTCATCTGGATGTAAAAGCTCAAACCGTGTATGAATTCTCAAAGTTGTTTTTTTTTTTTTTTGTTAGTTTGTTTTTTTGTTTTTTTTATCAGTGTGTTGCATGTCCGCTGGAGAGAGAGCTGTGTTTTGGCTTCTTTTTCTCATTATTTTCAATGGGAGAGCATTCTGTGACAGCACGGAGAGCAGAGCGTGTTTTTGCTGCTCACATCGCACAGCTTTGGAAGTTGAAAAACATTCCAGCTCATAGTGAAAAGACGGCTGTACTTGAAAAAGGTTTTCAGCTGTTGTGTAGCAACAACCGAAGCTACAGCTAGTGTTTATTTATTTATTTACTTTGCTTGAGTTGTTTAACTTCATCAGAAACACTTTTTTTTCACACTAATACAGACGCTCATTTTTTCTCTTTCAGGTGTGATGGGTGAATATGAGCCAAAGATTGAAGTTCAGTTTCCAGAGGTTGTCCACGTTGCCAAAGGATCCACTGTAAAGCTGGAGTGCTTCGCTCTGGGAAAGTAAGCCTACTCTTAGTCTGGCTCAACGTGCTGAAAATCATATAAAAGATTACTAGAAAAGCGCTGGGATTTTTTTTTTTCATGCTTTCCACCACTTTGATGCAGTCCTCATGTGTTTCAAGCTTGGCTGCACAGCAAAGAAATTAGAGTGCACGTGTTGTGGTGTAAGAATCTTCACTTAAAATGTTTGGTTTTATGACACTGTGTTAAAACCCACAGTAGTTAAGCCCCAAGACTAGGTAACATGCATAAAGTTAGAATACTGAAGTGTGAATTAGTCTTTTACACATGAACAGCTTCAATTGTACATGATATCAGCTAATTAGCTTTAGCCTGGTATGTTTCTGCATTCCATGAATTTGATTGTGGTTTCTAGTGGCTCTCAGTATAGTCACACACACTTCCAAGAACAAATTATAACTGGACAATACGTGATGTCTGTATACAGATCAAATTTACTGTAAACAGGGATGCAAATGGTGCAAGGCTGAGGGAGAGCAGCACTGGAATACATATTATAATATAATAATTTATCAGATGTGGATAATGTACAGTATATGTATGTATACATGTCTGTGTACAGTTTATACGGTCGTCTTAGTTTTATATTTGATATTTACTTTATTTTGTGTATCTGCTCTTACGTTAAATATTAAGGCTCTCAATAACACAATTTAAGTTTAATATGAGCACTAAATTAAATATGAAGACATGTCTAATAAATGTATTGAAATTTAACTTTTTGCAGTTTAGTTTCAATTCCTTGTCTGAGCGATCTAAAATCCCAAATCTTTTGAGTTTGTGTAACTCAAGATTTTCTGCACAAACCTGATTTTCACTTTAAAAAAAGTGAAAGATAAAGCATTCATAAAACTTGAATAGCTGTGACTTCAGAGGGTTAAACTTCTCCATTCTCACAGCCCGGTACCCTCTATAAACTGGAGGAGAGTGGACGGTGTATCCTTCCCCAGGAAAGTGGACATGAGGAAAGCCAGTGGTGTCCTGGAAATCCCATATTTCCAGCAGGAGGACGCCGGCACGTACGAGTGTGTGGCTGAGAACTCCAGGGGAATGAACACAGTGAAAGGAAAGCTCTCTTTCTACGGTAGGTGATCCTGTCGTGCATGAATATTTGACCAGCGTGCACTGCATCTGTCAGACCACATCTGCTCAGACTGAGAAGCAGAAACTGGAAGCAAAAGCAGGCACAACTGGTCTTATAAAGCCGTCAGTGGCGATCAACGGAGGCTCGCGTGGCATACATGAGGAGGGAGGCTCGTTTTAACAGCACATCAGAATGATTAAAGGCTGTCAGCTGTGATGCCTCTAATATTTTGATCCAGATTAAAGGAGTGATGCGGATGAGACTGAGCCCTTGGATACGACCTTGTTGGTGAGCCTTGTATTGGGTTCCACCAGATGGCATCATGATTGACATCCAACTTGACTGGAGATCAAAGCTGTTAAATGTACTATACATAGACCAGTGGCACATATGTCAGGGACATAATCTGCAGCGCAGCATCTGGACGGACAGGAAGGGGGTTAGTAGATTGACTCATTGTTATAGTCCCGTTGGTTAGAGCCACACCTACTGAGTTCAGATACTAGAAGTCATTATAACCACCCACTGGAATGTGCAGACCTTTTCATTCCAAAGTTAAACCTCCACAATCAGAAAAAAATGATTAGCTGCTCTTACAAAATGAAGAGCAGTCCACATTTTAAAACATTTTTTAAAGGACAACAGAGAGTTTGTTCCTATAGACTCCTGAAACATTTATAGGTTATTCAGATATTTATTTTTCTCATAGTAACATGACTGACTGGTATAGAGAAATATTACATAAGGCAAATTTATTTACATAGCACCTCTCAACAACAAGGCAATTTCAAAATGCTGTACATAAGACATGCCAAGGCATTAAGACGAGTTATAAAAGAAATTATTATATATTATAAGAATATGTATCTTTCAGTTCCATAACACATAGTAATTATCGGCAGGTTTTACAAATATATACTCAGAACAGTCCTCAAACCCCTGATTTCTGGATGTGCAGTCGGTGAATATTAATCTCCCACAGTGAAATGCATAAAAGAAAATTGAGGATTCATTCACAGCTGGACAAAAATGAAAGCTGATTGCAGATGGTGATGGAGCAGCTCCAGGAACACCTTAGAAAACCAGATATTACTCATGTTTTTAAGTTTCTGGGAAAACACTTTGCTGCGACGGGCAGTTTAACATCTCTGTTTATGTTGATTGATATCAGACGATGCAAGTATTATATCATGTGGATATTAGTATACTAGCTTAATGTGCTGTAAATAAGTGAGTAAGCATTATGGAATTGAGACACAAACCAAGTATCTGAAGCCAGAATTAGAATAGGTCAGAATCAGTGGAGTATACTTTTTAACACTACATTGAAAATTATTTTAGCAGGATGTTTCTTTTCTGTTCAGGTTTGCCTGACTGTTAGCTTGTGCTTTGTACTTTGAACAACCTATGGATTTTCCTCCCACCTTGACCACCGCTCTCAATTTTCTTCCTTCTGATTTTCTCCCCTTCAAGTCGTGCTGTGTCAGCTGTCAGAAATAACTCATTTGGAGCATTAAACAATTTGTCCTTATTTACAACCCCTGGAAGCTCTTAGCCTCTCTCGCTATAACAGCCCAGGATCACACTGTGATCTACTAAGGCTTGAGTTGTCCTTTTTAGCTGCTGGTCCCCTCTCATTTTTGATGTGTTTTGTCAGTCTCTCTCTCTCTCTCTCTCCCTCTCTCTCTCTTTCCTGCTGTCTGCAGCCAACTGATAAAAATCAGTAATCTTATTTTGAACTCCTTTTGAATTAAGCCTTTGAGACATTTGTCAGCAGTGTAAGCCAATGGGGGAATCGATAAACGGATCTCTTGTACATCCAAGCAAGCTACAGTGGAAAGAGTGCTGGGCTTTATGTTAGAAAGAAGAAATAAAGGTGTTACTATATGGGGGCACTATGGTCGTTATTTAAACACCAAAATTCAAAAACGCTGATTTTTCCTCTCTCTTACATACATTAGATGGAATGTGTTTTGACTTTCTTCTGATTACCCCGATATGAAAGAGCTGTATTTCAAATTTACAATAGTGTTTATAAAATTTTTAGATTTTTCAATCTCTTCATCCTGCCTCAATGTGCTTAGCAATATGTTCACAAAACATTAGATTCAGATTAGATTCAATATATCTTAAAATAAGTTCTTGGGTGCATCTAGTCACACATCTTTCTCCCTATTTGCCATAAATCTCTGAATTGGAGGCAGTTTTCAACTAAATTCAGGCCAAAGACTTTTGTGTTTGTTAAATTTCCATCCATGAAAGAAAAGCTTTGAAAAGAAATGGCCAGTTGCCTGCTTGTTGATGCTGAAATTACTCAGAGGGAGAGTAAATGCAAAGCTGTGACAGGTTAGTTTCCCTGTTGCATTCACATTTGTGTTTCTGCAGACTTACTGCTGCATTATCTTATAGTGATTTCACTGATAAAGCAAATTCCCATCTTTCCTCTGCTTTAGCCTCTTGACGTTTGGCCTGATTGTATACACACTTGGCACGGTGCAGGCAGAGATGGGCTGCCTGCTTTCATTTGGTGAGCGTTGACTGAGAGTCGATACGTTCGCAGTGGATGAGGGATAGAGTGAGGGACCCTGACAGTGAGGAGAAAAAAAAAAACAACAAAAACAACAGTGCTGTCTTGAAAGGTGCAGCGGGTGGGGCAGCTCAGCCGGGCTCTGATGGAGAGTTGCGGTAGTGTGAATGGATGTGGTGCTAAATGACTGGTGATGCTAGAGTCTTATAGAGTAACTTTCCATGTCCAAACAAGCACAAGCAGATACCACACTAATCAAGCGTAACCACTGATTACAGAGCTTACACTGATTAAAAAATGTCTTTATGAATATTTGAACCTTGCATTGCATTGTAAAAAATACACCTAAAGCAAAGATGGGGTTGTGTAGGGGGTGTGTAGATGTTACATCACAAAGATGGAGAATAAAAGTTTCCTCTTTACAGCAGGATGAATAACAGATCTTTCTACAGCTTTCAGTCAAAGGACATCGTAACCCTTTATACTGTTTGCACAGACAGCAACAGCACAGCCTCCAAACAAGTTAAATGTTCTTTCCTTCAGCTAACTTTGTGCCTTAACTGCCAGAGCGATCTCAGAGACCTATAGAGACACGTGATCCACTGTGCAGGACTCCGACATGAATACACAAGACCACACAAACCCCCCCTCTGGTCTCTACATCCACATCTTTTTATCAAGTCTTTTGTCTTTGTTTCCAAACACCCACACCCCGCACACACTCTCACATTGTCCACATGCTGAAATTGTAATGCACAGAGATAGTATGGGGATGCATTTGCAGTTACTGAATTGATTTCTAGCCGTTATCCTGCTTTACTCAAAGGCAAAATACTGTATAGCAGAAGCCAATTAGAGCTGAAAGGCCTCCACAAAGGTCAGTCCTTGAGAGTGGCATTAGGTGAGGCGGAATGGAAAAGTGCGGTCAGCCATTACTCTTGTCCTGCCACTGGCCTTGTGTGATATAGGATGATAGTAGTGTGACCTACACATCATCCAGAATGTATAGAGAATTGCACAGAGGGAGAGAGCTTTACTGGTCTGGTTTTATGTACCACCTTTTTTGGCTTCATCATTAACTAGCCTTGAGTTACTTGCATGACACAACAAGAATCAATTCTCCTCCTGTGTAATTATACCATCATTTACTCAGACTGTATTGAAGGGAGGGTTTTTATGGCACCAGTAGCCCCCCTAATGTATATGGATCTGGTTTTCATCATTTTTATTCCAGCAAAAGTGCACTGGGAAACTGAAAGAAACCATGAAAGCAAATTCAAGCAACAAATGTAGAATTCAAACTCCTGTCTCTAAAACTCAGCACAGAGGAGTGGTAGCTACTGTCAGTCCTAAATCAGTTGACTGGTCTTTTAGTACATGAACTGAGATAAGAAAGTAACTAAAGTTAATGCTATTTCCTGTTTTGATATACATTCATATCAATCTACCAAATAAGACATTATGGTTAATTGTGTTTTCCACAATAACAGTATTAGAAACGGTCTGGATGCTGCTGTATGAACGCATTCTACAGTATACTTGTGTTCGGTTCTCTTTATAGAGACCTGATCATGAAAAATAACAATTCTAATGATCAATAAAAAAAGTCCCTTCATCAAGAATGCTGTCCTTCAGTGTAATCTTTGATTGATGTTCAATTAATTGTATTTCTTTGAGTTTCTATGGGGGAATATTGAGATTATTGTAAATAAAACCACTAGTAGGCTTCATACTGCCCCAAAAACTAGCACTGCCTTGGAGTAGCCTGTCAGGCAAACTCTAAAGCTAAAAAGTTTATAAACCACTTGTTATTGCTCATGAGGCTCAACTGCATGGTAATAACTGGAGCCAATTCAGATAAGCACACAAACAATGTTAACAACTTGTCTGGATTCTGACAGCTGGGCAGTCTGAGGATTAGACACGCGGTGACTCTAAAAATCAAGGATTTTGAATGCTGCTGATCAGTATGTGACAATTGTTTGTCAAAATTCTCCAGTTCACTCTCACGCTTTCAATGTTTCCAGCTCCTCCTCATCTCATCGAGAAACCCCAAGATGTGCAGAAGCTCATTGATGACTCAGTGGTGTGGGAGTGTAAAGCCACAGGGAAGCCGAAGCCTTCTTACAGGTGGATGAAAAATGGAGAGAACCTTGAGTCTGCTGAGGTGAGACCTGCCAAGCACCAGTATGTCTTTTGAACTGCAGATAGTCCCGCTTCCAAGGTTAGACGTACGACAGCAGCTTTGGCACAGATGCTTCTTGCATACTCGCTGCTGTTGAATGAAGAATGTGAACAACCGTGTACTGTATTTCCAAAGCTTTATTGTGCTGCTTGTTCGAGCTTCACTGACAAATTACCGCACATTATCGTCTTCTTCATTACAACACAGAGCCTCCTCTGCTGCAATACATTATGTTATTCAACTCTGCACCACGGCATTTATTTTAAAGGAATTAGACTGTGTCTGCTGTGCTTTGCTGTGCTAACAGACTAAACTATAAACAGGCCAAGTATTTCATGCTAGTCTGGACAGCACAGTGATGTAGGAGCTACCCGAATCTTCTGTTAAATCTCTCCCCGCCAA
>JBBMJY010000018.1:4282123-4309662 GCA_037833715.1 Toxotes lorentzi | reverse complement strand
ATTCTGTTCTGTTCTATTCCTTCATTAAATTAGATTATTATTTTGAATGCTTTAGCCAGGTTGTTTGGAGAAGATTGATTGGACACTCAGGCACAGCTTGCACCTGATAAATAAACAGGCATTATGTTAATTTGCTTCATTATGCAAAAAAGGCGACAAACACACCAGGGGTTATCGATCAGTAGTTGAAAGTTATACATGTCGTCAGAATGAACCCAGTCTGTCGTTATATTAGCAGAGGAAAGACTCTGCACAGCAAAGCCTCTTTCTCATAAAGAACAGATTTGACTTGCTATCAAGGAAGAATAATGAACAGTGTGTTCAGCCAGTGGCTATGTAGTTTCAATGTACAGGTAGCTTCTTAAAAATATTAGATATTGGAGGCATTCTAGTACGTCATCAGATTTTTGTTTTTTGTTTTTGATGATGCGTCCTTGCTCCTGCTCCTTTCTCATTTCATTATGAGGTGAATCAATTCAAACGAAAGCATTACTGCTTTAAAAATATCCTCATGAAGAGATGAAACTACAAACACACTCAGCCATCTGGATTCATTGAATGCATGACTTTCAGGTTACAATGACTGTGCTGATTTTTTGTGCAGCAGATTTCCCCTTAACATAGACATAATAAATGGATATGTTCAGAATGCCTGGGTGAATGGATTAATCAGCAAAGGTGTTGCATTGTCTGAAATGCCACCATTAACCACAGAGGCTTAATGTGTGGAGGAGGGAAAGGTCAATGATGTAAGGAGCAGTGGGGAGAGGATGCACCATTTGTTGTTATTTATTACAGTGAATCAATTGAGACCTTTCTGATTGTGTAGTTCACTGGAACTTATTTCTGCTGACAGTTGTCAAACTTTGAGCAAGAGAAGTAGAGCAATCAATCTGTGGAAATAACAAAGCCTAAGTTTTGGGACTTATCTGTTGTTGGAAAAACTGTACAGTAGATTTCTTGGGTATATGTGCATTCAATTATTCATTGTCAGTCATTTAAAATATTATAAGAACCCCAACTATTTCAAGTGTTTTGCTCTAATAATGGTAACACAACAATTATTGTGTTCTTTTGTTGGACATGCTGCTGTGTACTACCTGTACGACTGTTTCTGAGGCAGCCCTTACACATCATGAGACTCATGGCGTTTTTATTACCACCCTGTGTCAAAATAGCAAATGTTTATTTGAATGCTTTGTTTCTTGTGGCTGTTTCCATCTTGAGGACCTCTCTCACTGCTACTTTATTGAAAATGGCAGCAGGATTAAGCAGCTGTGCATTTAAAGGGAAACTCCAGCGTGAAACAGGATTTAGTCTGCTCCAAGAAGTATGGGGACCACCATACAGACAGCATACTGTAGCGTACTTGAACTGAGGGTGTTCCCTCTAGGACACTAATCTCGAAGCCTTTTAATTTCAACAATGAATGATGTTATTTTAGTGACAGTCTGATAAGAAGATGGGAGGTGGTTTGGATTTCCTTCATTCCCTAATTATTCAAACTCAAATGAAGCAAACAAGCTGAGCTTTTATTCTTGCTATTGCAAAGCCATAGTCAAGCGGAGTTCATGTCTACTCATAGTTTGGTTTTTTTTTTTCGTACTCAGGTATGTACAGTAAATTAATCAAATATCTGTCAATAAATGTGAAAGAAACAGATTTCCTTCACAGTTCCACCCTGGTGAGCACCAATAATTACTTGTTGATAAAGCCTGTAATTAGATTTTTTTTTTCATCATATATGAGATCAGACTCTTGAGATTGAAGTCAAGGTGATGTTATTTTTCTTTGCTTTACATATTTGTCTTTGAAGAGGAGAAAAAAAAGTTTTTTTCTCCTCTTCCTTAAACCCACAGTAGTGGATTGATATTGCTGTGATGCTGTATTATAAAATGTAACTTGTTTAAATTTTGCAGCTGTTGTTTTGCATCATTCTCACAAAGGCTTCCAGTAATTAGTCATTCTGGGGAGCGTGGCTGTAGACAGAAATCAGATTTGAGAAGCTCACTTTTCTAAACCATAAAAGTCATTTCCTTCATGCCCTCCATTGTTTTACATGTTTTTGCATTTTTATATCGAACAAATCAACCCAGTGTTTTCGGGAAATGACATTGCCAATCATTTTCATTCAGCATAAGGCATACAGATGGTCCCCCCAGGTCCCTGCATGAAAAACTGCTGATTTGAGAGGAACGTCATGCTTAATTAATAGCAGCCGTAAACGGGGGTGCTTTCCATGCACAGACTGATATACGCCACCATTTGCCTCCTTTGCCAGCAGGGATATTCATCCCTGCACATCCAGAGCTTCCAAGCGTTATGGAAATTCAGGCACAACCTGCTCAAACACGGGATTAGTTTGTGATCTTTTACTGAGGACAGTCTCTCTTTTCATGTGACAATACCTTAATCCCCCGTGACTGGAGTTCAGGCCGCTGTGGAAATGGGCTCTAATGACATTATGGGTGAGCCCGAGGAAAACAGGGGAGATGAAGGGCACGAGGTGGAAGAACCTGACACAGCTGCATAGAGATGTATGAAAACTGCTCAAGGATTTAATGCTATAGTGAAGGAGCTGAGTAAGAAACCAAGTTCAGAGAGATAAACATATATTGAGGATTAAATGTGCAACCGATGCACTGATCCAACTGAATTTTTAGTTCATCAGGCCCAGCCATCCTTAAATAGATCTTAATTTGATGGCTCAGTGACGAGCAAGATTTTCCCCGCAGGCAGGCAAGAACGATAGTCCAAGCAGATGAAGAGGAGGTACAGCATGACCATGTACACAGCACTTAGTATGTATTGGGCATACCTATCAGAAAAGCAATTTTCACAATGCAGTATACCTCAGATGTTACGATATTCCTTTCCCCCTCTTATCCCCTCCTGCTGAAGGGGAAACAGGCCCTGTGGTGCAGTCAGAGATATAAATAGGGCATGGTTTTATTTCACTCTCATAAACATGCAGATTGATTAGGGTCATTTTCTGCTAGCCTGCCTCCATCCACCCAAGCCTTCCCTCCATTAGTGATGAAAACCTAGATTTATTGCCACGTCTGTCACTTCCAGACCATAATTCACTGGCCCACTGGCTGCCTGTTTTTATGTAGATGAGCACTGGGAATAAGGCATATTAAAAGCATGTGACTCTGTGTCCATAGGAGCGCATACAGGTTGCCAATGGGGCGTTGTCAATCAGTCGCCTGACCCTGTCCGACACAGGAATGTACCAGTGTGTGGCTGGGAATAAGCATGGCGAGGTCTACTCCAACGCAGAGCTCCGAGTTATAGGTAAGACACTGGCTGGTATGTGTGCATCTCTGTGTGCATACACTAAGTGCGTTGGCATGGAGATGTGTGCGCAAGCATACATTTGTCCGTATTTGTTTTCAAGTTTGTTCCGTCTTCTTCCTCTGCTCAATACTGGCGGATGACCTCCGGCCTCTCTGTTATTGGCCAGTAATTGAAAAGCATTAATTATAAGATGAATGCGTCCGGCTGACAGTGATGTATGCCAGAGCTGCTCTGTGCACCAGCCTCGCCCATCTGCCCTGTCAAGTCTGTCACTCTCCACTCTGGGCAGGCAGCAGCTTTCATTCACTGTTCAACCGCCAACACGTCTCATCCTGATCCTGATCATGTCACTGATTGGAATCAGGCTCAGGACAGCCGAGTGTGCTGGTCAGACTCATGAGGGAGACTCAAAAAGAAAAGTCCAGGGACAGTATCAGACAGTGGCACACCTTTTTTGAAAAGGGTGCATGTTTTTTTTAAGTGGTTTCTAGTCAGGGAAAGTTATTGTGCCAGATCACTTGGTGAAAAACTAAACAAAATATTTCCCTCTCTGCTGTGAAAATGTCACAGAGAATCACATGCAGCCTAACTGAGAATAATAATCAGTTACACTGATTTCTTCAGCTCCTCAATATCCATTGTGGGCAATACTACTTAGCTTTGTGGTTACTAATTATTCAGATTGTAAAGAATGTAATCTAGTGCCTTTGAATTATCCATGGCAATAATGCATTTGGAAAATGAGATCCATTTAATATCAGATAAATAATGAGAAATAATTTGGAGGAAAAGAGATGTGAGACTTTCACAAACATTGGCTTTAATATGCTGCTCTTGTCTCAGCTGTTGCCCCAGATTTCGCTCACAATCAACTCAGGAGCCAGACGCTGGTGAAGGTAGGAGGAGATGTGCTCATCGAGTGCAAGCCCAAGATGTCTCCTTGGGGCGTGATCTCTTGGCGGAAGGGCAGCGAACCACTCCGAGAAAGTAACAGGTAACACTTTACCCATTTTGTTCTGCTTATACCCCACTGTGAGGACTGCTGGACTTTTTCCCTGCACATGCTCTGATTACTTTTAGCGAGGTTCGGATCCCTGGAGGTCGTGTTCATGTGTATTAATATGGACATGTCTTATGCTAAACAGCACTTGCACCTTCCAGATGTAAAATCTTGTTCACATTTGAATTTTTAACATTTTGTAGAAGTCATTTCTAATGTGATGTTGCCCCCAGCTGGTTGGAATATTGGACAATAAGCACATATGGTATTTTTAAAAATGGCTATAATTAATTAGTGCATTTTCTTTGACAATGTCATCAGTTAGCTTAGCTTTGGCTTAGGATTTATTAATTAAATAAGCCAGTGTTACTAAGTTTCCACTTAGTATGTGGAAGTTGATATAGAAAGAACAGGGCAGTCAGTAAAACTGCATTAGTGCAGGATGTAGTGTTTTTGAAGCTTTTAGAGACTAAAAGTCCAAATAACTCAGCTTCTACTTGTTCAGATGTGACCAATCCTTTTTAAATCTCTGTAGTGAGTCCCAACTTTGTAGAAGTTCTATAATACATTTCTGGAGTGCCTCTTTAAAACATTTTGAAGGGTTTGAAACTTGGACTGACAACAGACCTGGAGCAGCCTACAACTGTTTTTTTCACTTTATCTGTTGCTCTGCTGCAAAATGAGTGGCCACTGTTTTGTTGCTCCATCAGAGTTGTGACCAATAGAAATTAATTTACTTCTCAACGTCCAGAATATCTCAGATGATGGACTTTGTAATTAGATGCTAGGTTTTGTATGATTTATCTCTTCCTCGCGCAGTTTGGATTTTTGAGAATTTCTTTGAAATTTTAGAAATACTGTATCAGGGTTCCCCAGAAGGCATATTTTCTTGCTGTATGTCCATGGAGAGATTTTGATGCAGTCCTCAGATGTGGTGAGAACACTCCCGAAACAGCTAGGAGGAGAAGCAGCATGAAACCGAACTGAGTAATGGTTAATGGGGTTTGCAATGTTTTATATCCAGCTCTTTAGTGGTGGCCAAACAGACCAGCTGCTGAGTAAATCCAAAGTGCTAATCAAGTACTTTTCACCTCAGCAGGGATGATAAAGGCTTCAGAAATCAAATTATTCAACTTCAGATTCATTTCCAAGTTTCTGAGAAGCAGAGGGCGATCTTTGCGTCCTGTCACATTTGACCCCTGAGGTGTGATGTGTGCTACATGTTATAACTTTTGCCAGTGTTCATGTGTGCGTGTCTGTCTGAATGAGGTGTGAAGTCTGGCCCAGTAGCCTCATTGCAGACAGGGGTCACCCAATGGGTGTCACCACTCTAGCATGACTCCGCTCTGACAGCAGGCCTGTGTGCACAGTGTCTTGCCAGGCTTTGCATATATACAAAGCAATGTTGTTGCTTGTCAAACAAAGTGGCGGGGAATTTGCATAGTGGTTTCGCTGTTGGTGCCCTTCACTCGCCCTGTGCCACCTCCATCACACATGTCAAACTCTCAGCGCCAGGAGCATTTGATTCTGTTGCTCTGAAATCATAGTTCAGTTAGATTTCACATTTGTTTTCATAGTTTACATTTACTTTGGTGTGACATGAATTCACATCCTCCATTAAGTGATAAATGGCATGTGTCTGTACCAGTGTCAAATAGATGCTTTGTTTCCCTGAAACTCTGTCACTGCATGTATTTGTCCTTCAGTGTTCACACTTATTCCTAATTATAAATCACAAACTGACCAGCTGCTGTGATAAATAATGAACGATTCAAGGTTTAAATCATTTAACTGTTATTAAGGAATTACTTGTGAATAATTAAAGTCAGGGAATTCTTTTTGTTGCAGCTGTATCTGAAGGATAGATTCACTGAAGTCATCTAGTTTTTTAGTGAAGAAAGAGTATTGTGATTAGGGACAATTAGTAGATGGATTTCTTTGACACTGTTCTTATTCTGGTAGCTATGAAAGTCTGTTTGATGTTCAGAAATATGTTTTAATGCTTTTACTCGAACTAAATGAACGATATTTGGCTCTGGCCACCTGTGCTGCTGCTCCGAAATGAAGAGGAAATAGACACAGATTTGAAATTAAAATTTAGCAGTCCCAGCTGTATTACATTAAAAGGAAATTTTTTGGCAAGATGCTGGATTGTATTGCCAGCTACTAAGTGGAGTAACTGTTTACAGAGCTTGAAAACACATGCCAGAGGCTTTAAACGTGCTGATTACAGCCCACCCCCACCCCTTACTCTCTTTTCTATTATCTCCCTTTTCCTCTCATCTGTGACATACACACATACACCCCTGTGTTGTATGCCACACAATGAAAATGTTCAGCATCTGCTGTGGTTATCATTAGAACAGTTGTCTTTTAAGCGGCTGCCCACTAATAGCTGTCCTGCCTGTAGGTCGACTACAGAATTTAGTCTTATCCTGCTGCTTCTTTGGAAAATCATACAACTTGTACAAATGTAAGAGTAAATGATGGAACATACAAAATCCTGTTTTCACACATCAGCTGTGTGAGAAGCACAAGTGCTACATTTCTTGCTTGTTAATTTTCTTTATGTTTTTCTTTATATATGAAGTCCAGATAAAATAACCACGTTTGTATGCACACATACATGTGTGAGCGCGTCTGTTTGGTTATGCACCTGTACCAAAAGGTGCAAAATCATAAGAGGTAGCTGTGAACCCCTTTTGTTGAAGATTAATTGCCTTAATTGCGTTAGCACTCCACAGTGGCTCCGGCAGAAAGGGAACTAGTGTCACCAGCAGGGTAATCCATCTTTATAGCAGCAGCCCCCTTTTTTTCCGCGTGGTGGAGGGGAGGGAGGGGATGTCTTATCTACCCCAGACAACCCTGCAGGGACGAGGTTTAGATGACATCAGCTGGAACAAAGCAGCTGAGAGCGCAGAGCAGAGCAGGTCTTGCTGATGAGCGTGTAAGTGGGCCGTGTCAGCCGTGGAGAGCAGCCTAAAAAACATGCCATTTCAATATGTCACTGGCAGGAAGAAGTCAAGTTTGTTAGGACGCTCACACCAGACGCACTCAATCAACTGTCCTCTCACGAGCTGTCGCAGGATGTGCTGACGTTCCGATGTTGCTCCCTCCTTACGCAAACACTCAAGACATTGAGTATTTATCTCAATCAGGTTTGGCAGTCATGCAAATATTTGTGCTGGATCATTCAATCCTATGAAAAAGGTGTTTGGGTGTGGCTCTGATACGGCAGTGTTTCCTCAGCTGCACAGCGGATACATGTTTGCTTTGTTTGTTTTGCATACTGTTCTACAGAAGAAAAAGATGTCATCTTTTTTTTTTAGTTTTTTTTTTAAATATTAGATTAACATATAATTTTTTGCTTTTTAGAGTCCACATTATGGAGGAGTTGATGGACAGTCACAAGTTCAGCATGCCCCAGGTATCCATGGCAATTCCTTTTCATAAGCACAGTCCAAAAGGCCGTACATCTAAAATAAATAAATGCTAAAAATGCTCAAATGTTTATTATTTTTTTCCCCTGTGATTTTTTTTTTCTGTGTTATGCATCATACCTCTTAAATAAGAGCTGTATTTAGAATGGGGCAAAATGTGAACCCCGCTGGTGGCTGGATTCCTGGGGAAGCTGAATTTAGTCCTTTATGTGTATTATAATTGCAGAGAGGAAATTGAACTCCTAGAACAAAATGCACCTGGCAAACTGCTGCCCAGTCAAAATGCCAGATGGACTCCCATTGTGTCCGTAAGTGCACAACCCAGACATCTGTGACATACACACATACACCCCTGTGTTTATTTATTCAAAATCCCAAATACTTCAACTAATTGAAAATAATTGCTAACTTTTCTGGTTTGATAACATTTATCAAAGGATTTCAGATTCAGTAATAGCATGAACATTTTCTGAACTCTGGAAAGAAATAACTAACTATAATAGCATTTGTGACATTCAGAAACTCAGTTTAGGAGTCTAAGATTCCACTAATTATATTCTGTTTTTAGGTTTAAAATGAAAAGACTGTTTGTGTTTGCCTAAAATAAGTACATATCAGTAATACACTGCTCACTGAAACAGTCTACTCTGATGATCTCTGTGACTTGAACTGGAGAGGAAATAGTTATGTGATGGCTGTAGAGGGCTTGAAATGGTACTGATGGTTCTTTAAGGTACCGTGATGGTTTATTTATACACCACTGTTTATTCTACAGACAGCTATGGAACTTCAGTATTTTTTAATGTCTTTTGCTAACAAAAGCTGAAAATATTTTTTTTTGTTTCAAACATTCTCCATTGCTCCCCTGATTTCAAACCAGAAACTACTATTAGCTACTACTGTTACACACCCATTGAAATTGTGAACTGCATGAAACTATGCACCAGTGTTAGCTGTAGCACTCTTTGTTCACTTGGGAGTAAACCATTTGAGTGACATCTTTGAACAAAGTGAGTACAGGAAGCTTGTTGCCAAGGTAACATCTGTTCAAAGTTTTATCAGCTCCTTTTTTACCCCAGTTTAGTGGTTTCAAACAACTACAGATGTGCAGTTCCACGGAGCATAGAGAGAAACATAAAGGAAGGATTCTACTGCAAAGTAGTACCGAAGTAGTAGTATATATAGAAAGACTACCGAATATTGGCAGTATTAAAATTCAGATATCACTGCTTGTCGTGCATTCTGAGTACAGATGCAAGCTCTTAAATCTTTGCGCTGCCATGCATTAGTGTGTTGTTTTTTGTTGCTTTAGAGTTCACACATCTTAAATTACGACAGTTTGTCCATATTTGTTTCAAAATTAGAGCTAAACGTCAAATCTGCATGGCAATGGTGTGTGATTTTTACTGAACAGGTGACAAAAAGAAAGAAAGCGGAAATTAACGATTTGAAGTGAAGAACTTAGAGTTGCATAGAGTTGGCTTTCTTTTTTTTATTATTATTAAGCTGATAAGGCCTTTAGGTCTGCTAAAACCATGTGTAAAAATAAAAGGCACATTGCTGCCAAGAGATCTCACAGCAGCCACTGTCACAGCGGCCTGCTTGGCCTCTGATCAAAAATGGCCTTTATTGGTTGGTTTGGTTGTGAAATGATAAGACAGAAATACTAATCTTGTTGGAAAACGCTCCCCTCTTCAGTGGTTTAAAGAATCAAATTCAACAGTCAGATTCTATTAGTGCGTTTATGGTGGCTCAGTACAAACAAACTGCATCCTTATCACACACTGTGAATAAATCACTGCTTATTCAGACAGTCAGTCGGGACAGCAATGGGTTAAAGAAAACACTACAGTTAGCAGATGAAGACTGGAAATGTTTACACCGCTGCCTTCTGACCAGGTGGCAGGACTTTTTGGCATCAGTGGCCTGAATGATGGCTGTAGTTTGGACATCATGAGTCAAAAAGGATTTGAAAAATACATGTTCTGTTACCTGGTGACCGAAACATGAGCAGAATGTGTAGGTGACATGTTTGAAAGGTTAAAATTAAAAGGTTCACTATACAACATTAAACTGGTCATTGTTGCTATATTTTGCTTCGGTTATAAAACTTTTGGTTTTCTATTGACAATGATGATATTTTATCCACGATGTAAACAGTAAACCTGACTGGTATCTGTTCTGTCTTTGTTTGTACTTTTCAGCATTCAATCTGTGGAATGTGTCTTTTTTACTTTAAGCACCTGAAGCACCATATGGATCCAGGTATAAGATAACCCTGACCCTGAAAATACACTTCCAGACTCCTCCTGTTGAAATGCTATTTGTCCAAAGAGAACATAGTCCTCATCTGTGAATCCTTTCCTCTCATAAAAGTAAAACATGAAATATTTTAGCAGGATATAAATGTGATAAACAAGCCTCTGCTTGTTTATCTATCAATGTATAGAACCTATGGCTAAATAATGGCTTATGTTCAGGACAAAACAGTACTTATCATATCATATCATGTCGTATCATGTTGGATGAGTAATTTTCCCATCGAAATATAGAACACATCTTCATCTTCTTTAGAATTTGTAAATCATTATGTGAGCTTTATTTCTGATGGCGCAGTGATTCCATTTTTAATATGTGCAAATTACACTTACCCTCGTCATATAGAAAACACTATCAAATCAAAATGGCCACATCCGAGGAGCTTGACATCCTAATTGGCCAGTGGTTTCAAAATCGGCACAATTTACTTTGAGAAATCAAATGCCGTTGGGAAATTGGCCCGAACATCAGTCCCCTCACATATTTCTTATTTTATCGCTCGTCACAAATTGAGCTCAGATGTACATTTTGAGGCCTTTTTAATTCTGCTTTTTACTTTTGCCAAACTATTGACACACGTTGAAGAGCGAGTGTGCCACATGAATCAGTGAGCATGAAAAATCACTATTGCAGGATGTGCTCTGACTCATCTCGCGCCTGGAGCAGTTTTTAAATCATCTGCTAGGTGTGTTTATAGATTTAAGTGGTGTCTGTTAATATCGGAGTTGTAGGTGCGAACGCAACACAACAAGTTTTTGAGTGGCTCACTGAGTTAAAGTGAGGAGACACAGGAGGCTTTCTGTCTGCGGCGTGGATGTTGATTAGTTCATTAGTCTGTAGAGAGAGCAACACTCGCTCTAGCTGGATTGGCCAGATTATGCCTGTAGTCATGACCCACTGGTACAACTGTCCCTCTTGCATATTATATATCCCTCCTACACTGGCAGAGCAAATAAGCATGGCTGTCACGTAAATGAAGAGATGTCTCGCAGAGTGATCTCCATTTATAGGCCCATCTGCTCTGCCAGACGCACTCCAGAAAGAATCAGTGTCAGGAGAACACCAAAACTGCAGAGGAGGCATAGCAGCGAACATTAATTTACTTATAGCATATCTTCCTATCTTTCTATCATGCCTTTGTTCTTTTTCAAGGAGATTTTAATAAGAGTCTCATCAAATGTCTCAGGGCTTAATTTTATGAGGACTTGGAATTAATAAGCTCTGTATGGAAACAGGTGTATTAATAAAGGTGGTGATTAAATGATCTGTGTGAACGGACGACCCAGCACTGCTATTTCAGTCCCCTCATTCTTAGGTTGCATGCTGTTATTCTTATTAAACACATTGTTTATCATGTTTAAATGTCACTTCACATTTCTTCTCATCAGATCTCTGATTTCCTCATTTGCTTCTAATTGAACATCTGCTTGTGAAGTGGAGGTCTGACTCTCTGTGGAGGTTAGCAGTGTGAGTGAGCAGTGCCAATATTTCAGAATACTGAAAGCTTATGGTGCCCAGAAGGACTCATTTCATTGCTTTGCCTTGAGGAAAGGTTTACTACCTGACAAGGGTGCAGTGGACAGCTGAGTGGTGCTTTTCATTTTGTCTTTGCCTACACCTCTCCACCACCCTGGCTGCAGCTTAAAAAAGCCACATGAAGGAGTGCGGTTCCCTTTGCCTGAGAATGGGAACAAACCGAGGATTAGCGCTTTGCTGATCCTGGCACCTGCAGACAACACCCGACGCTGTTCAGAGGTTCCTACTAGCGCACGCATCTGCGTAGCCGATTAAATGTTTTATTTATCCTCCATGTCTCGGAGTTAAACCTGCTCAGGAAGCACAAATAATCTCATTGGTTGGTTTAAACCTCGGTGGACAGAGTCAGAGTCCTACATTTCTTTTGAAGTGGAGGTCAAGTAAAAGCTAGCTTGATTAGAAATCAAAGGAATAATAGAGCGTTTTAAGGGCAAAAAGTGTATTTTTATTATTCATTCCTGACATTCATGATGGTGGAAGGTCAGCAGGGCACACAGAGTGCAGGCTAATGATGGATGCTCAGTCACGCTCCGTATGACTAACTTTAACATGACAGAGCAGCTACTGCAGGCCAGCTAGCCCACTCAGATGACCTAAAATGGTTTGATCATAGCTTATTAACCGTTAGTAGCAACATTCAGAGGATTCATAAGACTAACTTTTCTTTGCTCATCATGTGTCCAACCCTTGGCCACTGGCTGCTCAGAAAGATACTTCACTGCAGATGAATATGAATCACTGGTTTGATATATTTGTGGCTCTAAGCAGGGGGGACTGCACCATGTGTTTGACATGATGTGCTCACCAGATAAATTTGGATTAGATAAATGAGTAGCCCATGATTCACTTTGCCTCTATCAGAGACACATTTTATAGCCAAATGTACAAATTAATTTCACTTAGATGTTAGAATGAACCCTGATCATCAAAGTTTGATTTTTTTTTTAGGCCATGCAGTTAGAGAATTGTGCTTTATACAGCATAGTAGATTCTTTCCTTTCCACAGTTTACTGATTTGTCCAACTCACACCTGATCCGGCTCAGTTGACCGGTCGCTAAATTCCTCCCTCGAGGCACGGCATGACTGTAGTCTGTCCTGTGAAGCTTCAGGTTTACTCTTATAATACATTACGGTAACAGTATTGTCAAATGGTCTAAAACGGTGTATGTGCATCCATGTGTCAGGCTTTTCTTCTTTTTTTTTATAGACTAAGAGGTCTAAAAAGCTGCTAAATGTAATTTAATTTTAACTCTACTGTTAACAGTTTGAAATGCCCCTGGTGCCTCTTTGCCTTCTGGTTAGGGTGCTTCATGTTGAAGGACACATTGCTGATGGACAGACTGTACATTGGCCTTTGCTTGTCAGGATCACAGGCATTAATTGATTTTGTTGTTGTATTTAGAGCCCATCAAAATGATTAGTAGATCAATTCACCTTCCAGCTATTTTGGCACTACTCTCACATCCCACTGCATCACTCACAGACAGGGTATATCCTTCAAACAATTAAGACTCCAGATCATGTAGTGCTATGAATTTTCAATCAGTCAGGCTGTACATTTGCTTAATTAGCAGTTTTTCTGTAAAAACAGGAGCAGGAGGGGGTAGGGACTGTAAGACCTGTTTCTGCAAGAATCTAGTGCTGACTGACTAAACTCAAATAAATCTCAAACCAGAGATAAAGTGAATTCTGAGATGTTTGCTGAGATTAGGTCAGAACCCTCTTTACCCGTCTGCATCCCATGTAGTGCTTGCCAGGATTATTTTTATCTGGAAGACTGTGGCTGATATCATTTTTCAAAGTGAGAATCCGCTAGCACAGCATGAGTAATCCATCTTGGTTCCTCTGACAATTTCCTGTGGAACATGTGTGTGCTCTTTATTCCTGAAGGGATACCTCAGCACATGAGAAGAGATGAATATCTCTGGAAGGGGAATAGACCAGCAGAGCAATTTGCGATTAAAGGAATCCTCTGGAAGTACATACACAAACCCCTGTGCGGCCCCAGCCGATAAACTCCCTCTCCTCGCAATGCAATTACCAACACAATCACATCGTGGTCCACAGACGGGAGTTAACATGTTCTCAATCAGTCTGCTTCATTAAGACAGCTTCCAATAAAAAATGCACTTTTTCACAACATTTAATCTGAGAGGGTTCATTTGCACCAAGGTCCTTAGACAGTAGACTACATGTGTGCATGTGTGAGAGAGAGAATTGGGGAGAAAATGAGTTTTTATCCTTATTTTTTCATTATAGGCACTAATACAGTAACTCTATCTTCACGCCTGATGACATTATGTCATCCTGAGCACCTTTTCCCTTTATTGTTGAAGTGAGACCAGATACCAAATTGTACATTTAATTTCATTTATCTCAGCAAAGAACTTGCCATTTCCCTGCTTACATTATGGTAAAACACACTGGAGCTGTGGCAGTAGTGTGCATTTCACGGAGTAAGAGATTAATACTTGCGTCGCAGCCCAGCACCCCTGTCCCCTGGCCGTGTTTTTATAAAGCAACCGTATTGGCAAAGACGCTTTAATGCTAGCTGGTGCCCCGGAGACAAGTGTCAATACACAGTGAACCAAAAGGAAAGTCATTTTGAGTATTGCCTGCAACTTACTCCATTAGTAATGTAGCCGAATAGACAAAAACAGCACATAGCCCTTCTGGCTGCAGAGCCTGCCTTTTTTGAGACTTGGAGAATGAGTGAATATTTTGTGTCAATCATTCTTAGTCATTTGTTCTATCTTAAAGCAAGAACTCCGTGCAACAGCCGTCGCAAAGGCACTTGTTATATTGTTGTTGAGCTTTGATTGACGCCTCCAAAAGATCCTTGTCAGATGGGCATTTTCTACACGATTGATGATAATTGTCTGCAAGCTACAGTGGTTTCTTACCACTCAAAGTCTGGTAGAGTAAACTGTAATTGAGCTACCTAATAACTTCTAACACTGAGGGAGTGATTTGTGCTCCTTTTTTGGCCACCAGGCATTTTAATGTAATCAGGCAGAGCACTGACTCACCGGAATATTTAAAGCACAACTCCTAGCTTTTTTTTTTTTCAGAAAAGCTTAGATTCACTGGTCACTCACTCTGCAATAAGACATCATACTGTGTCCTCTAGGGTTTTTTCCAGCAGTGGGGGAGATGGCCAATCTGACTATGAAGGGTTTTGGGGTAATGTGCAGGTAGTATGCCGGTCGGTCAGAGTGAATGTCACTAATACAAACTTCTAACATCTAACTTAATGTTAGCTAGTTCTTTTCTCTCTCTTCTCTTTCTTTTTCTCTTGTTTCTCTGTTTTTTGGACTTCAGTGTCTGTTACCTGCAGCTTCCTGTCTACATAGTTTAAATGTATTAAATTTTTAATTTTAAATTAAACAGTGTCACGACACGCTTTTGATATTTTTGGGGTCATGTTTGTTGAAGTATTCAAAGACCCTGTTATTGGCTGTATTAAAAAGATGGAAATACTTGAACACAGCAGGGTTTACAGTTACAACTGTGGTCAGATTCGCTCAACATGCTACAGGCAAAGTTTATAGTCAGAGCTAGCGGCTCTGACATTTTATTTAGTCACAATGGTGCTAGGAGCCAATCCCTAATGTCAGCGTCCTATTTTTCTGACATTGGCACAATGACAATGCAACATCAACACACGGATGTTTAGTAGAAATAAAGTTTACCATGTTCACTGTAATATTTGAACATGCTAACATGCTACCATTTTTTAAGTAGCATTAAACTAACTAAATTTTGACCTATAGCAGCCCTCGATGAAATGTCAGGGCATCATCAAAGTTTTTAAGTGGTGGAGTGACCAACTGACTATAACATGAAAATAAAAAGGAAAATAAGGACCAGGCTGAGTATGCCAGAGCTAAGCTGTCATTCAAACAACAGAGTCATCTTTATACAGCAGAGTTAGCTGGAAATTTATACAGTTTGATATAGTGATATAATTTTTTGGAAGGGATTTGGTTTGATTAACTCTGAGCATTCAAATTTTACCGATTTCACATTTCAAATTAGTTAATCATCTCCGATCACAGGGCCATGTGGTAATGCTCTGATCGTTTGCTGCAGCTAATGATCCATGTGACAAGGTGAGAGTCATTGGTACAGGTCTGAGTACAACAAAAATCAATATCAATTACACCTATATTGGAGAATTGTCAAAAGTAAATGCCCAGGTGTCCCTATTTCACCAGCGTCAGCCAATCGTTTTGTTGGCTGAAAGAACAACCAAAAAAAGGAGCATACCTGCTTTGTGGTCTCAAATTGACCGTTAACCTTGATGTTGACAACTTCACAAGAAAATAGAAGGCACATTCGTTTAGTCATGATGCTGCATAAAGCAGACATCTCAGAAGTTGTACTGCAGTTGCATCGCGCTCGGCAGGTTTCAGCGTCCTGGGTCTACGCTGCACAGCTGGGCTTGATTTATGCCGCTGACAAGGCCGTTTCTCTCCAGCACAGCACACTGTGGGGAACCTGAGGAGAGACAGCCTTTCAATTTATCTCAGACTGCCCCTCCCCCCTCTGCACTTCAGGGCTTTTAAAGCAGTCAAGAGCATAGATCAACACCTGAAGTTAGGTCCCACCCCTTGTCCCGACTCAGAGGATATGGTGACCTCGCCTCTTTCTCCACACACTTGCCACATTACAGCCTCTCGCCTCCAGCACTGTTAGCAACACTGATGTTTTGATACAATTATGATTAGAAACATCACCTGCAGGTAGGTCGATGACGGTCAATGTGGATCGGAAATAGTAACACACACACCTCACCTTATCTTTGAGCTGACCGCGGTGGGCAAACACAGTATCAAACACATCCCCTGCAGTACTTTTTTCACTCTTGATTTTTACGTTTAGTTAACTGGTATTAGGAAGTGAAAGTCTGCTGCAGTGGTGAGTTGTGCAAGCCGTCTGTGCACTGAGGCAATAATCTTTGTGTGTAGAGGGCCTTAGCTGAGACTAATTATTTGGTGAAATCACCATTAGCTTGTGACGATCTCTCTTCCTGTGGTCTCATGGCTGAGTAATTCCATTGATAGAATCTTAACCCCTGTTTTCACAAGCTTTTTTATTTACCCTATTAATTAAGTAGAGGAGCACACAGGCCTCCAGCCTGCAATCAGCCTTGACATCTCAGATTCGCTAACTATTCATGAACAGCCCTGTTTAGAACTCTCAAATCAGAATCTGATCTCTGATTACACATATTGTGTGCATGTTGAATTTTCATGAGTGCCCTGCTATTCTTCGACGGCATTAGCGAGTTAGCGTGTTCATGTCGAAAGAGAGCTAACATGATTTCACTATTTGAGCATGAGGCTCCCGCTGCTTCTATTAGAAACTCGCTCCACATTCTAGGCCCACACGCACTTAGTTCAAAGATGCTGCTCTCAACTCACAATTTTCTTGCCTTTTTTTTGTGACTCATTATTTAGATTGTGACAGTTTCCTCTCACAACGTAGAATTTATCAAACAGATCAAAGACAAAATATGTCTGAATGAAACATCAAAACAAGTCTTTCAAGTGCCTTTTTGATTGTGAGGAAGCTTACAAAAAGGCAACGTCTGCATCTGTTAACAGTGTCTCAAAGAGAATGTAAGGAAATAACAAAAACAGGCTTTTACTTTGGACTAGGCTCTTTCCTGCGATTTCCACTTCACAGTGCCCATGATAGCTGCTCAGTGACTGATGTTATTTGTCTCTTTCATCTTGTCACAGAGCAGGGAGGATCAACACTGTACTGCCCCTGTCCTCGGAGGCTTGATCTCACCAAAAATACACACCTGTGTTTTTTAGGATTACGCGAGTGCACTTGGCCATCTCGCTGTGTTCAAAATAATTGCCTCCTTTTAGGAGAATTATTGCCATGTCCATTAAACCTGTGTGAGGCACAGATGAAAGGAGTGGCACGTGTGTTCATCTCACCTGTGAATTATTGATACCTGCCCCACCGCTGGCTTCTCTTGGGATGGAGGTGGGAAATGTCTCCTCACATAATGGACACACGGTGCAGACATGTTGTCTGGGCTAGGGCAGAGGAGAGGGAAGACAGGAGCAGAACTGAAATGTGTTAATAGTAAGCCTTCATCTCTTATTCACCACTGCTGCGCCTCAGTTGACTTCTACTGTATTTGACCTCATCTGCTCTTCCATTAGCTTCAGACTAAAATGATGAACACTTATGCAGACACCCGGTCTGCTCCTCTCTCTGTGATGTCGGTGAAAGGGAGGTGCCTCCTCAGTCTTCATATAACGCTACAAAGAAGGCAAATGATGCAGTGAATGGCCAAGAATGGTATTGGCTCCACAGGAGGGATACTGAGGATTTAACTCTCTATAAGAGCCGTTGTACTTGCATGCTGCACCACTTGTTCGCTCTCTGCAGAGGCTCCTCTTACAAGATGCATGGTGCACAAGTCCACATGATAGCTGTTTTGTCCCTGAGGATAAGGGGATTGTGGATATACAGAACGCAGTGCACAAATGCAGGTATTTAGTTATGTTGAGGTATTGCTGTGAGGCTTGTGCTGGCTGATTTGAACTGGGTCAGAGCTTGTTCTAGTTAAAATAATATGTTTTCCCATTTGTTTTCACCCTCACAGATTACCCTAGTTAATTGATAATGGATGCATATGTGGTGAAAAAAAAAAAGCTCACTGTAACGCAAAACTATTACCTTTAATTCACATTTTCCTTTAGATAATGTGACTCATTCCACTAACTTAAGCACCAGCGATGTAATTAATGTATAGCAGTTGTGCTAATTGTGCTTACTCTGCTCAGGGTTATGGTCTGTTGTAGTACTGTGGTACCATTTAATGGGCCATTTTCCTAAAATTTATCAGCCTCCAGGTTTGATGTCATTAACTGTGGGCCATCCCACACAGCGATATGCCCCGCATGTAACTGATGGTCATTGTTGGCTACTTGGCATTCAGCAATTTTCCCTCAGCCTCATATAAACCAAGAAGTCAGCACTCAGCAGCTCCATGTGGTTTTCAAAGTAGATTACCTTACACTAACTGTCTCTGCACTTTCTTATCACACCCACCACTTGAAAAGGACTCAGTAAAGATGGTGAAGCACTGTGAAAATATAACATTGTGTCACAGTGCATCAGCCGCAGTTCACTATTACGTCCAGTTAAATGCATCACTGGTGCAAATACCATGATCATGTAACAACAGTGAACACTGTTTTCTGGGTCATGTGTAATTTAGACCCCAACCACAGCTATTAAACTCTCCTCTGTTTGGTCTTGGACTGTATCATCAATTATCTTGAACTGCCAAATATAATCTGAACATCAGTGACAGATTGTTTTAAATTGGTGCTTCACACATAGAAAAGTCAAAGTGTTAAAGGAATAACCAATAACCAGCTGAATGGCTGTAAATCTCACACTTAGTCTAGTGAAGTGATTATTTAAAAAATGGCACTGGTTTAAAAAGGCTTTTCTGAAACCTCAAAGCTGCTATAATCCTATGATTGATCGATCACATGACTAGCTGATTCATAGTGATGATCCTACACAATTACAGTTAACTGACTTTGCACTTTAGTGGTGATTTATAACGTCTTTCAACTCGATGTTTTGGTTTTGTGAGTGGCAACTTTACCATTTATCATCTCTGTAATTCGCTGTTTTTAGGTCCCAAACATTTGTTTTCAGCCAAAAAGCTTAGGCCTAGCACTAAATAGCAGAACATAGTGGAACGTTTAGCAACTAGAGAACCAGTTATTAGGAGTTGGTTCATACCAAAAAAGAGCTACAAGAAGAGTGAATGTTGGATTTACATTCTCCAGGTGGTTTCACAGTTTAGACTCTCTATTGTTAAACATCTGGTAAGAAACAGATGAGACACTGAGCATAGACTAATCTCAAGCCTGCATCAATGAACCTGCATTAACATGACATATGGTCTCTACCAACCCCTGAGGAAAATATAAGGCTCTTTGGATGTTAAATGTTCTACTGTGTTCATGAGCTAGTCTTTAACTTTGTCTGGCTGTTAGTAAACAGTGGGCTCATCAGAGCATTTTTCTTAAAAGAGTTGTGTCTGAAAACAACACTGATGAGAGCCGTAAGCCTTACAAAGCAGAACAGTGAGCTACATGATGCCAAAACTCTCTGTGGAGCTGTGGGGAACTGTAGAGTCGGGTAGGTTTTTCACTACAAGCCATCACACACCTCGTCGTTTGATTCATTGTTGATCTAAAAATACCCACTGGTGCAGCTGTATGTGTTTGTGCACATTGCTTGCGTATGTCTGGGACAACACGTATGTGCATGTGTTTGTGTATGTAAATAAAGAACTCTAATTAAAGAACATAATCTCTCCCCTTTTAGTTCATTCCTTTTCCTTTTTTAGTTCATCTCTAAAACCCTTTCTGCCATCTCACAGTGGATGAGTCTGTTCTCTCTCACTCCTTTGACTCACAGGTGAACTCATTCATAGGTGAACAGAGCAATTTACCGGCCACACATCATTTTCTCCCCTCACAATCAGGCTGACGCTGTTTCATATTTACAGTTTGCAGATTCAGCAGAGCATTTCAGATAATTAAAATTCAGCGTACTTTGATGAGTTGGTCCACCCTTGATTTCCCACAGTACCTTGGTTTCGAGGGCACAATTTCCATTTTTGCTTGTTATTTAGAAAATGTCATGTTTTGTTAAGGCCTTTTGACCTTTTTTGAAGCACTTGTGGCCATTGTAAAAAGGGCATGAAGCCAGTGTTGTCCTAGATATCTTGAAGTCATGTGCTGAATTAATCACCCCTGAAAATATAATCCTATTTCTCATCGTTGTCATTTGCAAAGGAGCATAACTTAATTAGAGACACTGAGAAACGTTCTCTGTTCTGTGTTACTCACTTGTCTTTGCTGCTAGGTCAGCCTCATGCCGCTTTTTTTTTTTTTTTCGTTATGCGCACTTTTACATTGTACGCATAACAGGTTTTGTTACTAACAGCGCTAGCCAATGTAACACCAGTAATATAAATGATTTGCTTTTTTAACCACAGGGTCTCCATTCTGGACAACGGTAACCTTCGGATATGGAATGCAACCAAATCTGACGCAGGCCTCTACACCTGTGTGGCAAGAAACCAGTTTGGTGTGGCAAGCAGCACAGGAAGCATCACAGTTAAAGGTATTTCCTATTCCTTCTTTCCATTTCATCACTGTCTCTTTTGCCGCTCAGTCAGCTGGAACCCTGACCAATAAACTACTGGACACCCTTTTCAAATGCATGTTTTTCACCCTGGCAGCATGTAGAGATATTTCATTCTGCTCCTTGAAAAACTAACCTGAAGTATTCGATTTCATAAATAAAAAATGGCCAAGATAGAGAAGAAGGACACTGATTTTTAAAGCATCCAACCACCTCGCTTCATCTTCTGTAAGTCATGAGGAGCAGGGTTTTTTTCTCTGCACTGTCATTACTAGAGAGACAGAGACACCTCTGTTGCTATGTCTTTTTGCAGAGGTGTTGAAAACATTCAGCTCACTGCCTCCGCGCCTCTGGTTCTGTCAGAGGATATGCTGTGTGAAAAAGGCCTAGTGTTGTTAGATCATCTGGGCTGGGGATTGCATTTCTGCTCTGGTGCTGTGACTTATTATACTTCATTAAAAATGAATGTGAGCTGGGTATAAAGTGCTGTGCATTGAGTGGTTTTATTCTGTGCACACTGCTGTTTTTCTGTCCTATTTCCACAGGGGGGTAGTGTTCTCAGCTCCTACCTGGGGGATTTGTTGACACGTTAAGCGAACTATACCCTCACGGTGACCTCCTTTTCGCAGAGGTTGCACGGTTCATTTGTGTTATTGTTATTTGTTCTGCCTTCATCCTTGTTGGCTGGCTTGTGTAGATTTATAGAATTATTGATCTTCAGTATTCTGGCCTTAGAGAGAAAAGTTCATGGCTCGTATTTCACGAGGTTTAGTATAGATTTACATGTATATTTCAACAGTTTGTTGGAACCATCACATCAAATCTTTTAGACAAATCAGACAGCAGCCACTGTATTTCTTCAGTTACACTACAAGCAGCATATTCTGAGACGTTAAGGCAAACCCTTTGGGCAAGATCGTGCTCCGGTCATGTATTCACCGACCGAATAGACAATACGGCTCAGTGTAACCACAGCAGCACATGTGAGCAGCACGTAATAATCGTTTCCCTGTGCCAGTGTAAACTTTTCACCTGGTAAGGAATGAACTTACACAGGTCATACAAGAGTGCCACAGTTCTTCAAGTTCCTCAGACTATATGATGAAAAATGTTGTATATTTCTCTCCACTCTCTGATATTAAATCATTTTTCATAAAGTCCAGAAGACAGAGCTTCTCCTTCTTCTTCTGTATGTTATGATATTTTTGCTCTGAAGTTCAATCCATTTAATTGTCTTTCTTTTACAAGTTAACAATCTGTAAAATCCTTTGAACTGCTGTGTCAACAGAACAGTGGTCAGCTAAAATATCAGTTAGATTTTTTTTTTCCAAGAGGTTGCTATAGGAACCTGGATTAATTGACTTTTATTTATCACTACAGGCTAGTTTTTGATTAAATATTTTGAAAAACATTTATTAATACCAGTGTGAATAACAGCTAGAGGGATGTCCTGCACTGTATCTACACAGTAATTCCCTTTTTACTAGAAAACACGTCACATAATGGAATAAAAAAAAAAAAACCTCTGCACCAGCTCTTTCTGTAAATCACTATCAAGGCATGTTTCCTTTTTCTGTTGAATTATAAAAGACAGATTTCATATATTATGAATGCTTGAAAGTCAGCAGCAGTCAAGGATGTGGAGAGAGCTTAAAGTGCACCTTGCTGCTGATTTATGCTGATGCCTCACTCTGCCTCCCATTGAGTGGCTTTCTTCAAAAATAATCAGTAAGCAATGAATGTTGTATTTTTGCACATGCATGTGTTAATTGCTGTGATATTTTGAGCTCGTCTTCGAGGCATAATGAAAAGCACAGAATTGCTACTCTCTGACCTCCTTTTACCCATTTATCACACACGGTACAGAACCCCCCCCCACCCCGGCCAATCAGCATGAGCGGGAGGCCGGTGAAACCTGCCGCTCTCACTGTAGGTTCAGGTCGATGGCCTGTATGTGATTTTTCCAATCAAGCTGCAAGGAAACACACCCTCATATGTCCTCTCAGCATAAATAGACAGCAGCGTTATCCACTTATTATTCTTGTGAAAGGGAATATGGGTTTTATTTGACACCTTCTCTCACTCGCTTCCTTTCCATCATCATATGTTAAAGCTGTTTTCTGCAGCTGATGTACAAATGTTCTTGTATATGATCTTGTGCCTTTCTGTCACATTCAATATTGTTTGGAAAATGGGATGGGGTAATTTACATGCACTATTTCATTGAGGATTGGAAACCTGTTTAGCGGGGAGAAATTTGTGTTGCGCGAGCAGCCCTTATGGGAGATGACAGTAGTTTATTCAAATTGACTTTGGTGATATGACTGCTGAAAAATACCTGTCAAAAAGCATTCAACATCTCCTGCTGTGAGTAAGCCACCTAGCAAACAGCGGAGGTGCAGTCACAACAGATGAGCCCTGTTAATGTCCCCATTATTCCAACACTGGGGGGATATTTGCAGATTAATCGCACTTGATTATAGACGTGCTCCCTGAATTTTGATTACTCTGGAGATGAGCCGTTGCAATTAGGGTTGCCTCCGATCATTACAGATGGTCAGTGGACTCAGAACTTCTGAGATCATGCTGCGTTCACTTCTGGTTGCCTCTGTAAACCCTGACGGGAATTCATCTTCCAATGCTGTGAGGCACCGGTGCAGCCCTCTGCTTTGCAGGTGTTTGGAACACAAGAAAGGGATTTTTTGTCTAAGAGGCCATTGTATCATGGTCATATTTGACATATTTTATCCATACTACAGTCACAGCACGACTTTGGTCTTCCATTTAGCTACAGACTGAAATATCTTAACACCTGTTGGATAGACTGCCATGACATTTTCATTTATGTTCAGACATCAGTGATCCCCAGAGGATGAACTGTAATAACTTGGATAATCCCTTGACTTTTTATCCAGCATCATCATCAGGTCGAAATTTAAATTTGTCCAATAGATTGGTTTGTGACCAAATACCAGAAAAAATACTGACGTTCCCATAAGCCTCAGATGTACTTTGTTTTGTGTTAATTAGCATGTTAGCATGCTAAGACCACTACAATGTGACATTTTTGTCTATCTGAGACAGAATTTGACAACTATGAGAGAAACATCAGACAACAACGAAATCTGTCATCATCAGTCCAAAGCAGTGATCCTAGATTGCACTTGGTTACACATCAACCAATGTTCAGTTTGAAGTTTTGCTAACCTGTAGCAAAATTCAGAAATTTAGGGCCAAATTCTTACAATAACAGCTGCTACCTCACATATCTACAAACCAACCAAGTAGAATATGGCAGAAGTGACACAAAGTACACTGACAGGCACAACCATTTGAATGTGACATTTTTAATAGGTTTAGGGACAAAATAACACACATGCACACACACTAATGATGGAAGGGAAATGAAGAAGGACATTTATGTTGTGTTTTTCAAAATGTAAAAGCTGATTGATGATGCAATCTGATCACGTGTCTACTTTCATATTTTTTCTATTTACATTGTTGCGATTTTATTAAACTCATTTCATACAGGTGACATGTATTAAACTTACACAGTCATTGTTGTCATAATCTAAAGGTACTTTAAGATGGAGAACAAAGTAAACATACATGATCAGTCATTGTGAGCATGTCAGCGTGCTGATATTAGCATCATCGCTCAGAGCAACACTGTGTCAAAGCAAAGCCTCACGGAGCCACTGGCATGTCTGTAGACTCTTAGATTTGTAAAATAAAAAGGATTCTCTGGGAGCACATGAGATTTGAAGTCAGTCTTAAAAGATGGCACTGATCATTGCTTTTGACAGTTTTTGGGTTTTGGAGGTTTTAGACAGAACATAAATCATCTGATCAGTTTACGCACTGGAGGGGAGAAGTGGTCATTTCATTTCAAATCATTCCAGTTTCACACCAAGCTCCGGGAGGTCTTTTTCCGCTTTCGTCCATGTTGAATGCCAGCAACTATGTGTAACACTGTGATTCCTGACAGCCATATAGAAAAATAATGAGCAGCCATCTGTCAGTGATCACCAGCAGATTGCTACAGATGTGCCACTGCACAGCATATGAATACAGTATTGAGATCATTGTGTATCTATCTGTTGAGCGATGTAGACTAGGTTTTCCCTGCTATTGAAGTTCGTCCTTGAGAAGAAAAAAGTGGTATTTAAAAAATGTGTCAGAGGAGCTTGTGATGTGCTGATGAAAGCATTCTTCTTGGTTTGTTGATTTGAAAAGCAAGAGGAGGTAAGATTGGGAGTGGAATGATTTCTTTTTGTAACGGTCACCACATTTTTGTTCCAAAATGACCTGAGAGATTTCACTGAGGAATGAAGGGCCTCTTCAGCAACGTGGACTAAGATGCATAATATTGCAGTGATTTACCTTCAAATACACGTCATGAACTTTAGCCCATTGTGTTCCGTCAGCTTTTGTAGATCCTGGCAGGCTCTGGAAGGGTTTTGACCTGTCAAAGAAATACCATCTCCTCTACAATTACAGGTTTGTTTTGAAGCTACATGCCTCCAGATCCACCTGTGTCTCAGGTTGAAGCACTGAGAGGGTGAGGGTGAAGTGCTGCACTGGTGAATTTGTTTGCAGAATTCCAGGATCACGTGGCCTGTGGCTCTCGTGCCCTACTCTATGCATTATTCAAGCGTACATCATTCACCTTGTGTGAAAAACTATGGCGTATATTCACTGAAGGAGAATTCATGCTTACACATTACAGCTTTAGACCGTTAAAGCTGGGAGGGATAGTCCGCAGGGGTTTGGGGTGTTTGGGGGTGTAAGCATAATTCATGATGGCTGTTGTTTGTGGAAAGACTGGTGAAACTGGTCATGTGAGCCATGACAGTACTCCTCGGAGAGGAGCAGGGAGCCATTTGGTAACCGTTTGCTCGCTCTCTTTTCTGGTCAACCATATGTCATTGTTGCACAGCTTCTTTGAGTGTTCCCACTGTGAACCTGTGTCAGTAAGTCATCTGTTTGGCTACATTAGGTGTCTGGGGTCCTACACTTCCTTCAGTTCCTTTGCCATTATAGGGTATGTACTGCTGTGATTGTTGTTGCTGTTTAACAGCAGTGGTTCAAGTAGACATTGCTCAAATAATAAAAGATTCATCCAGTTCTCATTTCTTTGAGCATAAAACACTGATGTGAATCTTCTGCTCTTCTCTGTCAGACCTGACATCGTTTAGTTTTTTTCCTTTTCACATTGGCTTAAATGCAGATCTCCTGGAGGGTCTTCTCACCACAAAAATGAAAATTGGTTGTTAGTTCAAACACCTGTGTTTACGTTTCTCTGACTAATGATGTCTTGCAGTTGTAAGTGTCATCTCTGTCCTCTCTGAGTAAGGCACAGTAGTAAATGTGGAAGTATTGTGACCATGTTATATCCTTGCAAAAGGTCTTAGAGAGTTCAGTATGGATGGTTGGCTGACTTTAACACAGGAGACCTCAGCAACGTTTTCCTAACTTTATCCATGGCAACAATATTCCCCTGACCTTAACCAAGTAATTGTAGTTAACCTAACAAGACCTTAAACTATAAGTCTGGTCATTTTTTTTTCTGATGATCAGCACATCTCCTGAAAAGACTAAAAGCCACAACGGACTGACCTTACTAATAAATATTGTGTGTGTATCCAAAGCATGTTATATCTTACTTTATGCTCTGTTGTCCAAAAACATTTAAAAACACATCAATAAGACACATCATGACCCTGAGGAACATGTTCCTTCTTTACCATGAACATGGGCACTGTGGTCTATTTTGATTCAGTCCTACATACACTATCCTGCTAAAGTGAACACTCACTAGCGAAACGAATCTGCAGCTAAGAATAGTCCCCAACAAATACACGATTTTCTCCTATTTGAATTGCATTTGCTAAAAGCTACAGCTGTTTTAGGATATTACTCAGCTTTTATTAAAAAATGAAAGTATGCACACACTAAACACTTCATCAGGAACACCTGGACATCTGCTTATTCATGTTATTATCTAATCATGTGGCAGCGGTGAAATTCATAACATCATAACAGGTCAGGAGCTTTAATTCATGTTCACATCAAACATCAGAAAGAGGAAAAAAATCTCAGTGACTCTGACCGTAGCATGATTGTTGGTGTCAGGCGTGCTGGTCTGAGTATTTCTGAAACTGCTGATCTCCTGGGATTTACACACACAACAGTCTCTAGAGTTTTTACTCAGAATGGAGCCAAAAACAAAAAGCATCCAGTGAAGCAGCAGCTCTGTGGACTGTTGATGAGAGAGGTCAGAGGAGAATGACCAGGCTGGTTGGAGGTGACAGAAAAGACTACGATAACACAGATAACCACCAGAGACCAACTGTGGTGAGAAGAGAAGGAATGAACAACATGTCCATCCTTGAGGTGGATGAGCTACAACATCAGAGACCACGTCAGGTTCCAGTCAGACAAGATCAGAGATCTGCAGTCGGGTGGGGTCATGACATGCCGTAAAATCAATATTTTAAGAATAAAGGAGGAAACATGTATACCACAGCCACTAAGGGTGGTGGAAAAAATCGATTATTGATTAATCGCGATTATATTATGGACGATCATGAAATTTCCAAAGATCTTTTTTTTTTTTTGGGGGGGGGGGGGGGGGGGACGGGGGGGCCCCCCCCGGTTTCTGTTTTCCAAAAAGGATTCAACACAAAAAACCGAAAGAAGGTATGTGGGGGAAAAGATGTTTTCTCCTGTGGCT
>JBBMJY010000018.1:4258159-4282023 GCA_037833715.1 Toxotes lorentzi | reverse complement strand
CCCCCCCCCCCCCCCCCCCCCCCCCCCCCCCCCCCCCCCCCCCCCCCCCCCCCCCCCCCCCCCCCACTCCCGCGACTCCTCCAGTTTCTGGCTGTCAAACAGGATTTAACCACAAGGCGGAGCTGTTGACTAACAGTCATAATGAATGTTTCATCTTTTCTCCTATAAATTCTTCTTCTTTCTTCTAAATTACTAAACAGTCTGGTTTCCATGTCTATACATTAGATGGAGTCCATTGACCTACTAAACTATCATCTGCGACTGGAGAAATTACTCCTCGAACAAAACTTACATTTAAAAATACATGTTTATTTAGTTCAGGACACACCTTTGACATGGCTGATTAATTTATGGTCAATTATTCATGTCAAACACTGTGGCGTGCACAGGTGCCCGTTGAAATTTTCTGCATCGCGAGAACAAAACTGAAACATGTCAGCCTGGGTTTGACCCACCTGAGCAGCTCTCCCTCAGATGCCCCCTAGCCTGTCTGAGCGTGTTAGCACACTCTCTGTCATGTCTCTGATTGACTCCGCTAAGTGAGTTGGTTACTATCCTCTCATTTACAGTGGCAGTAGGTAACAAGGCATTATACAAGATAGAAAGCAATCAAATTATGGTCAAGAGCCCAGTGTGTGGTTGTGTAACCAACCTTGGTTGTCCATATAATCTGTCACAAATGATGACAGAGGAGGGTAATAAGGGAGCATATTCACACCATCATTGTCACAGTGAATCCCTGGAGGCAGCAGGAGACCAGGCAGCACACATCGCAAGGACAGGAATTCATATAAGAAAAGACACAAATACACCAGTCCTCCTGGATAAATAAGAGAGGAAATAAATGTTTATGGTATGTTTCCATGCTGCAGAGATACAGGAGTAAATATGTTTGACTGTTGGTCCATGTAAGTATTTCCCTGCAGATCCGTCCTTAGCCTTTTATTTTCCCCTACATCCTTCTCCTCACATCATTTGGAGAAACTATCTCACCACGAAAACCT
Source organism: Toxotes lorentzi (assembly GCA_037833715.1). Classification (NCBI taxonomy): domain Eukaryota; kingdom Metazoa; phylum Chordata; class Actinopteri; family Toxotidae; genus Toxotes; species Toxotes lorentzi. The sequence goes on along the minus strand of JBBMJY010000018.1, from coordinate 4,281,019 downwards.
GCAAAACAGTCAGTCCTCACACATTCTTTAGAGAGGAGTTTTTTTCTTTTCTTTTTTTTTTTTTTTACCCTTTAAATTTTTCAGGTTTCCCATTTCCTTCCTGCACTTGTTCTACAAAGTGTAGCCGGCCTTTAGAAACAGAGCAGGTAGAGCAGCCAGAGACCCTTGAATAGCTCCTGTGTGTTATTACGACGTTTTACTGCGCCGCCTTCGCTCACCATTTAGCCCCAGCAATAGAGTAGTGGGCCTCTCAGACACACTTTCATTGTGTATATGACAAAACCTAGCAGCTGATAGCGTTCAGGCCTGATATCTGAAAACGACTAGATAAATCACATTGGGAGCGTATGGTGGTCGAGGTGTGTGTGTGTCGGGGGGAGAGGGAGGGGACCAGTACAATGAAGGTATCAAATTCACTCTGGATGAAGACTGCACTGCCGGCACTTTCTACATGAATCTATGCCTGTCCAGGGATCATTTGCCATGGTTAATTTAGTCTGTGTGCTCAGAGTGGCAATTTCAACCAAGTAATCACAGCACCCCCAAGAGGGAGATAGGTGCTGTACACTCTGAGAACAAAGCCTCTGCCTCTTATTTCTCCTCTCTCATGTCCTTCCACCTTCCTCCTCAGCTGCTCACACACAAGTGCAGATAAGGGACGCTTGCCTTATTCCCATGGGGTGCCATTGTAATGCACTGCAGGCTTGAAAAGAGAGTAGTGACTAGAAGAAGTGCTCACTGCTGTTTACTGTTTTCCTAGCGGTGCGTTTTGGGAATTTCAGGCCTGTTCGGGGGGGGAGGTTTCCAGGCTGAAGGCTGAGCTGACAGTGACACATGGAGGCTTCTCAGGATGCAGGAGAGACACGTCTCTGAGTCCCCACAGAGAGGAGCTCAGGCCGAAACTAATACCAGTTATTGTAGCTGTGCGCCCTAGTTTGCTGTGTGCTCTGTCCCCTATATCCTTCTATTAACTGAGTCTGACATATCCATAAGGATGATGGAAGGGCTTGGCTTTTTGCAAAGCCATTTCCTCTACTGAATTATAATGCCAGGAGAAGGGGAACCGAAGAGTGTGTTTGATCAAATGTGGATGGATGTGAATGTGTGTTTCAGAGCCGACCATCATCACCACCCTGCCGTCCACCCTGGACGTCACCGTGGGGGAGAGTGTGGTCCTGCCCTGTCAAGTGAGCCACGATCCATCTCTGGAGCTCAAGTTCACCTGGTTCTTCAACGAGCAGCTCATCCACTTCGGGAGCCACGGTGGATTTTTTGAAAAAGTGGGAGGTGTAAGTGTATAATTCCTCATGATTTCTCTGAATGTGTGAGGCTGTCAGGCCTCTGATTTTTAAACCAGCTGTCATGTTGTGAGAGCTGTACACTGACAATGTACACATCTCCAATCGTTAGAAAACACATTTATATATGGACATTTTTAATATTTAGAAATTAGGCAACTTGCTGTAAACCAATAAAATTACTGTTTGGCATTAGATTTGTATATGGCAATTAAAACTAAACTTATAAAACTTCAATAACACACGCAACGGCTCAGTCTACTGAACATGACACATAAAATTCCAGTGGGAAATGGCAGCCAGTAGGTGAGATAACACTAAGTTAGCTCTACAGGGAGAAAGAAATGAACTGTGTGTGTGCCAGACCAACAACAGGTTGTATTGTTTAAATGCGCAGAAGCAAAAGTACACTTAGCATATGTGAAATAAAGAGCACAGTAGTTGCCTGATATAGTAACCTTGTATGAACGTCCTGATCTTTACCATCAAAATATATTACACTAGATTTATGCCAGAGATGTTGCATTAGTTTAAAACCTCATTAAATACTTCAGGTGTAAACAGGAAAAGCTTCACTCCAAAGAAACTGTGTCGGATTTAATATTAAGTATCACCGATCAGCCACACAGGATCATGAAAAGAGAGTATGGATGAATGTTTGTGGGGTGTTTTTTTTCACTTCTAAATAATTTTTCAATCAGTCTGTACCTCTATCATCAGTCAAACTGAACCAATCACCTAATCACTGATTATAGAGCCTGACAAAACTTCGCAGTATTCATTCAACAATCATAGATACTCATTACTTTTGCCATTCATGCAACACCTCATAGCGATGTCCCCTTTAGTTCTCAGTCTTCACAGATTGTTTTCCAGCACATGAGCTCATCTCACACAGGTGTCAGTCAGAAACCTGTAAGTTGTCACAGCTCTTACACCATGTTTTTCCCTTAACCCATATTACATGATAAATAAATAAGAAACAAGTCATGTAGCGTGTTGAAGAATGCTCATTTTATTTGCACCACTGTGCTCTTTAGACACTGATTTACTTTTCAACCCCCTTCAGAGATTTCATTGAATAAAGGTCAAGAGGTGACTCTGAAGATTCATTGGTACATCAATATTATACTTCTTCTCCTTTTAGCAGGGTCATAATAAATTCAGCCGCAGTGCAGAGGGAATGTTTGTATCAAGTGTATTATTTATGGCCTGAAAATTGCTGCCTGTGGTTTATTTTAAAATAAAATTTACATACACACCCTGCAACCAGCCTCAGTCAGCTGCTGTATACTTTGAAAAGTTTGCAGCTTACACCTCAGCATGTGATATGTGGGCTTAGTTTTTACCTAAGAAAAATTCAAGGCTCCTTCAAAAACTGCCAGCATAAAGGTAAAAAAAAAAAAAAAAAAAAGAATACAGCGCTGAAGTGTCCTCCCTGTTCCTTTTATGATTTACAGTATAAAGCCACATTTACAGTCCCCTCATCCTAATGAACTGCTGTACATCTACATTTACTGTACATTTACTTTGATTAAGCTACCATCCACTCCACAGAATTCTTACTGCCATTGTGCCACAGCTTTGAACCTGCTGTGCTCCACTCTGATGAAATGGTAATGTAGGGGTGGGAATTGCAATTAGAAATGGAATAAAATGTTCCTTCTCCCCTTAAAGAAATAGCTATTAGACCGACCATTCGGCTGCTCTTACAACTGAAATAGCTCTTTATTATCATATAGCTCTATATATATTACTACCATAATCAAAATTAAACTATTGCAGCAAGTACATTTCTGTACTTGTAGAGACAAAATAAAAGCATGGAGGGTGTCCAAGGCAGACAGGCATTTCAGCTTCCTTATTACAATATGGAAGAAAGGGCTGCATGAGGAAATATGGATTTACATTTTCACACATACATGAAAATGAGCTTTCTGTTCAGCTGGTTTTGTTCCCATGTGGCTAGAAAGTCAATATTGTCCTAGAATTACAATTGCTTGAGGCTTACCATGTTGCTTATAGAACTCTGTGTGCATGTGTGTGTGTGTGTGTTGAATGACAGCAGCATTCGGCAGGAGACATTATGATTCGAAACATCCAGCTGAGGCACGCAGGGAAGTACACGTGTGCCGTGCAAACGAAGGTGGACAGTATTTCCATTGCTGTTGACTTGGTTGTCAGAGGTAAGCTACTACGGTGAACGTCCAATAGGCATGCTCCACTTCAACATAACTAGAGAACAGATATTTATTTCAGCTTACCAGTGTCTGAGGTTTCAAAACAGTTAAATGATTCATGATTCATGGTCTGCTGAAGAAGGTTGGAGTTTGTTAGTGATTAGTGAATTTTTACTGTGACTGGTTGTGCCTCGCTGATGAAGAAATGAAGGAACAGAATGAAATGGGAGGCAAACAGAAATTTCTCTTTTCACGGTTTAAAGGAAATTTAGTGTCTAATTAGACCGAATAGCTCCCAAAGGTTTCACAGTGAACTGACTACTGTAGCCGCAGGTCCTAAAACCACCACCACTCCTTTCCATCTCGTCCTGATTTACATTCCCTCCCCCTCCCTCCTCTTCCCCCCTCCTCCATCTGTCTCTCTATCGTTCTCTGCTTTTTCCTGCCTGGCTATGCCATCTATCAGGTCCCCCTGGGCCCCCCACCAGCATCCATGTAGAAGAAATCACTGATACCACAGCCTCTCTGTCCTGGAGGCCTGGTCCTGATAATCACAGTCCAATTACAGCATACACCATCCAGGCCAGGACACCATTTTCCCTCGGGTGGCAGGCTGTCACCACAGGTAAGCTCTCTCCAACCAGCCGTAGCCTCCTCCATTCACATGGAGGGGTCCACTCTTCATTCTGCCTCGCCTATGAGAATATTGGTGATTACCCCAGCACCAAATGGTACGCATTTTGTAGCGTGACCATTGACCGCCATTTTATTGTACTCCAGGGAATCCTGAAACATGACTCCCGTCTTGATAATGAAGCTTGTTGCCAGAGCTGTAATTTGATAGAGCAGTGAAGTGATAGCGCCGGTGTAATTTTTCCCCACATCCTCTTTAATGGGGCCCTTAGCATTCATGCATGATTGGTATAATGTGCTTTTATCCCATACTATATACCCGGTTCTATTGATATTTTTGTAAATTAAGGACAGTTTGATCTCAGATCGTTTTACTGGTCTCATTGATTTACCATGTCAGGATTATATATTTGTAGCAGAACTACGTTATGACCTTGTAGGTGAACAGAACTCCTGCCTCAGAAGGAGAAATTGTCTTTTTGTCATATTTAGAGGAATGACCTCTATTTTTTCTTTGTTTTGTGCATTGCATTAATTCCAGTTTACATGCACAATGTGTGATACCATGCACATTTTTATTAAATAATTAAATCAAAGTAAGTAGAAGTAAGTAAAAGTAAGTTAATTGTGCATTTCTTTACATGTTATTCGTCTGTATTGTGTTCTTGTTTTACGGGTTTGTGTGAGCATTATGTGTCCTTGTGAGGGATTACACCTGTCCTATGTACCTGTGGTGGAGTCCTACCAGGCCTGTCAGCCTGAAGGACAGTCTGTTGCTAAGCTGACACACACACACACACACACGCACACACACACACAGAAAACACATACACAAAAACTTTCTTGATACTGAAGGGGGCACTGTGTGTTTTATGCCAGTTCCTGAGGTGGTGGGGGGCCACCGGCTGACAGCTACAGTAATAGACCTGAGCCCTTGGGTGGAGTATGAGTTTCGAGTCCTGGCAAGCAACACCATTGGGACTGGCGAGCCCAGCAAGCCATCCAAACAAGCAAGGACAAAGGGGACCTGTATGTACTGCATGAGCAGAAAAAAAAGTTTCCTTACACCTTCAAAGCATATATCATGTTTACATTTTTCCTTTCAAGTCAAACGTAATTTACCTATTTTCTTCTTTTTTAAGGAATAGTTCAACATTTGAGGATATACATTTGTTTGTTATCATGCTCAGAGTTAGATCAGAAGATTGATACCACTCTCATGTCTGTCCTGAAATCCTCTACAGCCCGAAGAGGTTAGCTTAGCATAAAGACTGGAAAGAGGGGGAAACAGCTAGCTCTGTGCTAGGGTGAGGATTTTAATCTATACAAAACTGAAGTCTGAGAATGACAAGTTGCAAACTATTTCTAGCACATACACCTACTGTAAAACTACAACTTGTTGTTGTTACACTTTGGCTTTGCATGTCATGTTCCTGGAATTTTAACGTCTGCTGGTGATTGGTGGATTTTGTTACCAGGCTACCTGTTTTGCCCCATTTCCAGTCTTTATGGTAAGCCAAGCTAACAGTCTGCCAGCTGCAGCTTCATATTTAGTGTGCAAACATGAGAGACCTTTCATCGAATTCTTGACAAAATGCAAATATTCCCAAAATGTCGAACAACATCTTGATTGCAGTAACCAAAATGCAGATTAGGTGTTTGCTCCTCTGCCACGAGAAAATAAAATTCTATTCAATTTGAACCTTAAGAGAAAAACTACAAACCATCCCTGAAAAGCAGCAATTCACAGTCTATCCAGACACAGCAGGATTCACCAAGGCTACATCCTTTGTGTGTCTTTTTCCTTTCCTTTCATATCTTTTGGTATAAAAAGCATCATAGGCTCAAAGAGTTACCTCTCTGCCATTAGGGAGTAGCAACATGGAAAGTGATTACATGTGCCTTCTCGGCGTTGTGCGAAGTCAACAGAGCTAAGCTGATCTGTCTTCTTCCTCCAGCTCCGAAGGTCACGCCAGCTAATGTGAGTGGAGGCGGTGGCAGTCGCTCCGAATTAGTCATCACATGGGAGGTAAGCAAGCCTGCTCAGGTCCCCCCTTATCCATGGAGGGAGCCAGACGTCATTATTCTCTGTGGATCTGGGCCTCTGTTTCATTAATAACAGCTGAACGGCTTAATGTATGGCATTTCATTTTTAAGAACAGAGAGGCAATAACTGCTGCTGTCACCCTGGGGGAGAGAAAAATGCTTTTGAGGTTTCAATAAGATAATTAAACTCAATGGCTCATTCGAAGTCCCAACTTTTTTCAGATTGTGTTCCTTTCTTTCTTCCATCTTTCTTTTTTTCTTTTTCTGTCTTTATTCCTACAAAGCCCCCGCATATCAATCCAGCTCCAAAAGCTTATATTTATTCAGGCTGCTCAAATTCATTAGCCCCTGTTGTGAAAGGTTTCACAGAATCAGTGTTGATGTTCCAATATGCAATAGTTTGATTAAAGTCTAACTTCTGCCTAACAAAGCCACTATTTCACCTCAGACCTCAAAATTCCTGAGGCACTTTGCTTTTGACATAAAAGCAGGAAGGGTAGAGAGTTACATTTTTTTTTTTTTTTTTAACTTTTGCTTTAACAAGAATGGAAACAGTATGCTGGCCACTTCTGTTTGAATAGTAGCTGTAACTCTGAGTCTAGTTCAAGAACCAAGGTGAAAACATGAATAAAAGTCTGTACTTATATTCAGTTATTCTCAGTAGTGGGGCTAAAAATGTAACATTTGTCCAGAGGGTGACGTCGTGTAAAAAGCCTTGTGGCTGTTAAAGTCAAATGGGGTTAACCCCACAGCAATCTGCCTAAAACATCATGAAAAATCTTTTCCGGGTTGAGATTTTGGCCTGATGGAGGGGAAATGTTTAGTTTAGTTTAACTGCACATGTAACAACACAGAAATTTCATAAAATAATAGCACATTAGAATATACAGATGAAGAAAAAATACTAATTATGTTGGTATGGTATGGTAATCGCATGTAGTGAGCCGACAATAAAATACAAGATATGTACTGCACGTGCTACAATATAAAAAAAAGTAGGCAGCTGAACTGCAAAATATCAATTAAATAAACAGAGGTAAAGTTTTTAGATGGGACATGAAAAAGTTAGTTCCAAAACAATTCAACAATTACATTCACAGTAACTTTGTTTTCAGCAGTAAACATCATAAAATTGATTTATTAACATGTCTACAGCTATAAATACATCAGACATGTTATCAGTTTGGACAACAGCTGAGTTTATGGTATCATGCTGAGTGCACTGCACTGTGTAATGGATGTGTCCAATAATAGTTCTTGTGTGTGCAGCATGATAAATTTGAAACAAAGCATTGCCTCAACAAATTGAAAGCTTTGTCTTTGGTCTTGCTGTTTAGTCTTCAGTTCTCAAAGTGTGTGGTAATTTATGATTTACAAAGCTTGTTCACTAACTAAGTGATGAAGAGATTTAAATTAATACATAAAGACTGATTTTATACACAAAATTGTATGGGAGGGTTGTTTGTGTTGAAGTACTTAATCTTTGTGTCCAATTTTTGCGTTGTCCTGCAGCCTGTCCCAGAGGAGCTGCAGAACGGACCAGGGTTCGGCTACGTCGTGGCTTTTCGCCCCCACGGTGCCACAGGATGGATGCAGGCTGCCGTACCGTCCGCCGAGGCATCCAGATACGTCTTTAAAAATGAGAGCATCCAGCCCTTCTCGCCTTTCTATGTGAAGGTCGGGGTTTACAACAATGAGGGGGAAGGGCCGTTTGGACCCGTTACCACTATCTACTCTGCTGAGGAAGGTGTGTATGATCTCATGTAATACACAGCAGGTTATGGAGTAGCTCTACATCAGCTAGTATTAATGCATGAGTACAAGACTAAACGCATTCAGGGTCTGAACAGTGGCAGCAGTGATCTTACAGTCCTATCAGCATTTGCAGATGTCTTCTCCATACTTGCCCTTCTCTGTTGTTCGGATGAAAGAAGTGGCTTTGAAAGAGTTTTGATGTTCCTTCTTTGAAGGGTCATCAAAGCTCAGTGTTACTTCTAAAATCATTCAGTCTTTATACATTAACTCCAGAGCCTGGCCGAGCGCCCACCAGGGTTCGTGCCAAGAGCCTTTCTGCATCCGAGATTGAAGTTTCGTGGAGAGCTCTGCCCTGGAATGCCAGCAAGAAAAGAGTGCTGGGCTATGAGGTGAGCTACAGTGAAACACCTTGTTTGTGTGTGCTTCAGTTGGATACAAGTCTGTTCGTGTGCATGCGTGCGTGCGTGCGCAAGCACATGGCAACTAATGCTGTTGATTCTTGTTCTCTTCTATTATTGATGAGTTTTTCAGGCTCATGCACCTTGGGCATAGGAGATAATAGCTTGCTGCATGCATAGTGGTCCAGCCTAGTCCTATGCCTGTGGGTTTAGTTGTGTTTCTCTTGTTGCTTACCTAAGTACTGTAACCACCCTGATTACTGATGCAATACTCTAAGGGATAGAGTGTTTAGCTCCTAATCCACCTAACAAAGCAGTTTCAGACAGTGGCTCTGCTCTCCTTAGTTGTTGCCATTTTAATTCCGCTCATTATTGAAATCCAAGATTTGAACAAAGGCACCGTTTTCATCCTCGGATTGCATAAAGTGCCAGGATTATAAATTGTTGACCACTAAAAGTCAACAGGGGAGCAGGGCCTGGGCAAACCATTGCTGTGAGGAAAGACAAATTATATTTGTGCCGTCAAGCGTGCCAGCTATTTCAGCCCCGACAAGCGGGGTGACAAAGAAATCTCTTATCAGTGGAAGTTGATGGCAGGGGATTTTTGAGGATTCTGTTCTTCCTTTTCTTTGTTTTCCTTTTATTTCTTCTGTATATTTGACCTCTCTGTTTACCACATAACTTAAAGCGTGGCACATGTCAGATAAGCACAAGTGAGGCACATACTGTAGCTCACGGTGAGCAAAAGGTACACGAGGTGACATGCTGCTAAAGCTTGTTTTCAGACCGGTTCACATATTCCATCCACTTGAGTTCACATATCTCTGTTCCCAGTTTGCACTTCATTGACAGGGTGTAACAGAAAGCTTTTAAGGTGTCCGTCATGTTTTTTGCGTTCACATCTGCGGTTCTGCCCTGTTGCTTTCCAGCTGAGGTACTGGAGTAGAAGCGAAAGGGAAGACACGGCCAGCGTGCAAAGAACCGTAGGAAATCAAACATCTACTATTATCCACGGGGTGAAAAGCAGCACCACATATTACATCTCAGTGAGGGCGTATAACACCGCTGGAACGGGGCCTCCCAGCACCACTGTCAACGTTACCACCAAAAAACCACGTAAATATCAGATCTCATTAAAATTAATAAGTACCAGTCACTGTCCGCCTATGTTCAGGTTTTATTTTAGGTGAGTAATGTGTTTTCTCCTCTCAGCACCCAGTCAGCCACCGGTTAAAGTGATGTGGAACGCATCAAACTCAAAGATTATATTGAACTGGGAGCAGGTCAAAGCCCTGGAAAATGAGTCAGAGGTCACTGGTTACAAAGTAAGCACCCACTTGTTTGGTTTTTTCAGAAAAATTGCGCTTGTTACCATGGCTTCTGTGCCTGACTCTTTGCAATATTCATCCTCAGGTGCTCTACAAGAAGAACCGACACAGCCGCCCCAATGTCATGGAAACCAACACCACCTCAGTGGAGCTTACCTTGCCCACTGATGAGGATTATATCATCCAGATAAAGCCATTTGGAGAGGGAGGGGAAGGCAGCAGTAGCAGGCAGATCACCATCCCAAGGATACCAGGTAAGTGGAGAGCTAGGCAGTGCCTCCCTCGTGGCTGAGCTGAATAACACTCTCCCCTGCTGCTGTCTAGCCAGAGGAGATTAGCTATCACCATCTCCAAGGAACAGGGATAATTTGCTACATGAACCACTGGTGCAATTATGGCCTTTACGTGACACCATAATGCAAGCACTGCATGAAAAGTTCAGCAATTTATTAAAGATACTTTGAAAATCTCATTCCCCTGCTCAAGTAATATCTCTCAAATATTTTTTTAAATGAATGTTTTCAGCTCGTGATTACTAAAGCAGGCTGGAGAGGCAGCCGATTAAAGAAATTAAATGCCTGTGTCTGTGTGATGTTTTTTTTCTTCACAGCAATCAGACTAACAGCCTTGTTCTTTTCAATAACTTTTCAGGCCCCAACGCAGTCGGCTCAGCATCCAAGGTCTCCACTCTATCAGCACTCAGTACAATAGCACTGTCTTTCACAGCACGGACATCTTTATGACAAACAGTTCCCAGCAGACGCTGCATCTGATGTGGAGACAGCTCTATGGCGGAACACAAACACAGCCCACTCTGGTGTAACTAGATCCATTCATTTAGATTTTAGAGGCAGAAGGAAGACGCTGACGAAAACATAAAAAATATGCCACTGAGATGTCAGGGAAGGAGTCCCCTTCAGCACCCAGGCTAAGTAAAGGAGATTGACCGGTGTCGTGACTATGTTGTTACCAAAGCAGCTTTAATAAGAAAAAATTAAAGAGAAAAATGTCTTATATGCATCTTTTTGTATGCCATGTTGAGCTTTTATAGATTTTGTTTTCTTAAGAAAGTTAAAGTCAGTCTGGGTTTATTGGGGCAAGAACAATTACGTGCATGGCAAAAAAAACAAAACAAAAAAAAACATCAAATTTTCCAGTCTGGAGGTCAAGAATGTGATTTGACAGCGTACCTTTTGTCTTCTAAAATAACTTCAGAAATGTAACTTTGGTTGTGAGAGACCAGAGTATTTTTTTTTCAAGTGAATGAATTAATAACTGTTACCTGTTACATCTTTGCATTTCTGTTTCTGCAATATTTCAACAATATTTCACTCAAAGGACTGCAGTAACATGTTGAGTGTTCGTCATCATTGGTCATCTCAGCAAGTATGTGATGAGAGGACTAGCATCTAAAACCATGTCTCTGGACAGCACATGCTAATGCCATACTAGTAAACTGAAACATTAGCCAGCTTCCAAAAAATAAATAAATAAATATGGATTTCATTAATGAGATTGAATATTTTTTTTGTAGCTCATGAATCTACAGAAAATACAGAATAAAAAAACAATATTCATTTTATCTAATTACAAAAATGTTGAAATAATTCATAATATTCACGTATGATATGTACATTGAAAGAGTTCATCATGTCTCCTGTACATACTGGCCCTTTGTAGCATGACTACAAAAGTGTAGTGTGCAAAAAGGCCTTTTAAGGTTAAGCTTAAGCTGACATGGGGCTTTAACTGTCTGAGTTAGCTAAAGCAAGTGGCTTTCTCCAAATTATTTTTTTTGCATGAAATCCCCTCTAATGTTTTTTTTGTTGTTGTTGCAGAGGGATGGGTCCTGGTAATCACATGTGTGGGTTTGCTGCTAGGACGATACATCAACAATAAACCTGCACTTTACCAGCTGAACAAGTCACTTGGTTTTACTAACTGAAGAACGTTGAAGCTTTGTGTTCTGCAGAATTCCATTTTTCACATTATGGAGGGCTGTAGATTGCATTATGATTTCACTGAGAAGGGATCATTTCACAGCCAGTATAGACAGATGGAATGATTACAACCACCAACAGCTCTTTCAGCATACCTCTGACATGTGAGACTTGAAAAAGTCCACATCTATCTGTTAACATGCTAGATGCTAATGTGTCAGCATGCTGTTTTTTTTTTTTTTTGATTTTGTTTTTTTGCCAGTCCTCTCAGTTAAGTTGACAAAGACCTCCCAAAAAGTTGAAGCAGTCCTTAAAGCCACTGATGTGATTGTCACTGACCTTGTTACCAGAAATAGAACCATGCTGTTGTTGGAGAGCATCTCCCCTGGGTTCCTCTACCTTGGCCATTGAACTGCACTGGTAACCGGACCCTCGTGGCCGTCTCATGCTCCTCATTCTTTCAGTTAGCCCTGTGTCTAGAGCTATTCTTTGCCTTCTGTGTGCCTCATCATATGTTCAAAATCCTCAGGTCCTTAAAGAGCCTTAACTTATCATATGTATAACAAAAACATTAGGAACATAGAATTATGAAGCAGCCGCAGTGATGTTTACATGCTGCTCTGTTGATAGAAACTGTATGTGGTCAGGATCGGGGGGTGGGGGTGAGCATCCTTTGTGCAATGCTGAGGTTACTGAGGTTAGTTTGAATGGCGTTCTGCAGTTTCGCATGGGATATTGGCAATATATGAGGCCTGGTGCATTTTTATAGGTGTGTATTCTTAATAAAAGACAATGCTGCTGATCTTTTCCTTTTTCCATAGTCTCCTGATGCCATGTGGGACTGCTGTGCTACAGAGGTACAGTGCAGTCTGTATGTAGCTTGTAAACCAGTTAAGTAGTTTGTAGTACTTTGAAGGGAAGTGTACTGTAGGCTACTGGGTCTTGCTTGGAATCATGCATCAAGAAATGTGTAATATACTGTTTTGTACACTTCAAATCATTTATATAAAAGAACCTTTCTAAAGAGATGATTTACTTGGTTTTTATGTAATAACTCTGTTTCATACTGTAGCTATAACTGTTGCTCAGCATGACTGTACTTTGTCCTTTCTCTTCTGTCCATCTGCAAACTGACTGAATGGCTTTACGAACATGCAAGGTTCATACATCTAATAGGTTTGTGTATACTGTATGTGTACCATGACAACTGAACCATGATCAGCCCCGATCAGCCCCACGTCTATGCTTCTGTCAAAGTCAGCCCCTCTGAGATATACTGGTCTACTGTCCATATAAGCTCTACACGAGGGTTTCCTCTGTTGCTGTTTGTTGTTTATACTGTGTTAATAAAGTTTATTGATTTATACAACAATGTAGAGCTCTGTTGGTCCATTCCTCAGACATAAGAAGTGACATAAAAGAGTTAAAATACACTTAGTGGCCACCTTATTAGACACACCTGTACACTTTAATGCAACAGATCTGCCCTTTACGAAGAAGTTTCTGCTGACACTGTCAGAGAGATATTAATTCAGCTACAGTGTATGTTTATTATTGAGGCTGTGGTCAGTGGTGGTGTTGTACTGGACTACATCATATTGAAATGTATTTCTCATGGTTGTAAATGGGGTGAGCAAAACATTACAAACAGCAACATGAATAATAAATATACAGTATGGCTAAATAGGTATTCATTTATGACAGTGTCAATCAAAACTGAACATTTTTATCTTTTTAAAGGCAGAAGTTATGACTGATCTGTTGTATTGGATTCATAAGATTTTATAGGTGTACCTAATAAAGTGTGACTGTAGTTTGTTACGTAGTGCAAATGAAGAGCATGGGATAAAATATCTAGACTGTGATCATGCAGCAGTAAAGAGGTCTAGATAAGTAATTTCCAAAGTTGTTTGTCGGCTGCTCCTGCTAGGGGTCGACACAGCAGAACATCACCCTCATGGCTGATTTGGAAATCGTTTTTCCACCGAATGCCATTCCTGATGAAACCTGGGGTCAGGTGAGCCAGGGATTTAACCGCCAACCCAGAGGAAACTGCTCCACCAACCTGCTCTACCTGATAGTGCCCTTTAATTATTTATGGAATTTTATAACTTATAAATGCTGAAAATCCATGGAGTTTCCTATGGATTTGAGTGTAAAGCATTTTGATATATTGAGCCAAATTGTTGCTCCAGCTTGTTGGTTGCAGAAAATGCACTAGGTGGCACTAAGAGCACACAAATATCTTGAGTCTGTACCTCAGTTATATGTACTGAATTCTGCCACAAGATGGCAATACAACATAGTGCTTCCTTACTCTAATATTACAGAAGATGCCCTTTATTTCCTATGATGAATTATTCATGGATGCAAATGTAAAAGCCAAATAATAATAAAACCTTTTTCCCAAGTTTTACCTCTTCATTGTAAGTGACTATTCAACATGCAATCCCTCTTCCCTTTCTGCACAATCAGACACAGTGTTTTAATCATACTGAGACATTTATTTATGCATGTATGTTTTCCATTTAGACTGAATGCAAATACAGCAAATACACACCACCAAGCACTAGGGGAATGTAGAGCAAAAGGCAGTGGAGAATTGAAGGTGGAGGCTAAATAGTGGAGCAGTTGGATTCTCTTCACGGGGAGAAAAAAAAAACAGCTCATATCCATAATCGGTACTGAGCTGGTTTTCTACGTTAATGGGGCCAATAAATGTTTTCATCTCACTGCGGACTAACAGTGCAGATTCAGAGAGATTTCTTTTTCACTGCACTCAGCGTCACATTCTTTACAAGACAGTAATTCACTTTCAAGACAGCTCCTCCTCACCTTGGATCGAGGAGAGGTCGTTTCTACATCTGCCTCACAGTGATTAACAGCACTTTCAGCTGAGCACTGACAACTGTGACTCCCATAACCACAACTTCCAAACATAAGGCACCCATTCATGTGACATTTCTATTGCTCTGCTGTCCTTCAGATTTTTTTTACTTACTGCCTCATCCCTTGAACCTAAAAACGCATCCCTGCACTTGTCAATTTCTACATAGTTTACAGGATAATACACAGAAGTATGGGTATTTATATATAAATACAGGCTCCCCGTCCTTCAACTCACCACCTCGCCCACAGTGCACAACTTCTCTCCTGATGCCTACAGTCGTTTCTCTTCCATCAGTAGTGTGTCCACTATTACAGCAAAGACAGGCCATTTTTCCCTAAAGTTTACAGTATATGTGCTGTTATCATGGCAAGCAAGTGCCTTCACAACAGTCCAGTGTCATATGACCAGATAAAATAAAACAGAGCAAAAAAGAATATACAAATCATCGGTTTGGGAATCTCTGGTTTCCACAGACACATCAACAGCAGGTGGACAGTTTCAAGGCAGGGAGATGGGAGGATTAGACGAGGAGGGCGACAAAGCCATGGGCACAAGTGTTGGAAAAGCTCCTTTGGATATCACTAACTCTGTGTTATAGGTTTTGTTTGATTCGGTACGCATGAGAGTTCACAGTTTTCTCCCTTTAGAGGACAGAGGATAAGAATAATGGCTGCTTATTGCAAATCTCACAAGCAGTGCGCTTCACTGCTTTGGTTAACAGTAGCACAAAGTTAACAATTACAGCAAAACGGCTAACAAGGCTCCATCAGAGGGATTCTTATGTATGACAAGTGATGCATAGTATAGTATTAAAGGTCATCCAAGATATATGTTAAGTGACAGCCAACAGGTTCTGTGGATAATCACACTGAGAGTCTCAGCTTTGTCTTTAAGGGGAACAGGGAGGAAAAGCACAGACCTCACACTCACCACTCTATAAATATAATGACAAACTCATACACCATAACTTAAAAGAGTTAATCCAACAGAAAACAATAAAAACGTACCCATGTTAATCGTGTGGTTTTGAACTTTTCAGACAGTGTTTGTGAACATGTACTGTACGCTGAAGCAAAATCTATTTTTTAACATCGCTTCCTTAAGTAGCTGTTTCAAGCGGCAGTGGTCAATATTTTTTATATTATGAATGAATCAAATAGTTACATGTAAAGTCTTGCTTTAAAGTTGCATTAATAAAATGTTTTACATTGACAATGTGTCAAATGGCTGTGTAGCATTTTAGCCTCTTGAGCTTGTTGTTCTGGTTTTATGATCTGCAGCTTTACTGTTTTGGTTCTCTCTCACTGCTCTCGTCTCTGTCGTTTCCAGCGTTGGTTAGTGAGTGGGAAAAAGCTAACACAGTTAGCATCTAGCTGGGGAATTAAGCAGCTAAAGAGTCAAATATTTCTCTCAAGAGACCAAAACAAAGTAAAAAGAGAGTCAATATTGGACTTACACTCACCAGGAGGCCAGAAATAAGACAAAATGATTGCTAATTTTGCTCTGCATCTGCTGGATGTTTGAAGACACAACTCTTTGATAACAGGTGATGATACATCAACATTGTGTTTACAGCTTGTTGCACCACAAGTGGCCAAAAAGCAGTTATATCAGGTTCAAGGACATAATGGATATAATATGTTTGATTACTGACAGTGACATCAGCTAAGATTTTGAATCTGGAATGAACAGCTTTCAAATTCCAGATACGTCAGGCAAACAACCAAAAGTCATTGGTCAATTTCTCTTCAATGCATCACAACCTCACAGTTTTGCAAACTTTTTTTCTAGATTTGGGTGCGATCGTTCTAAAGAACTTTGCCTGATGTCGTGTTTCACGTTCATGTTCACACAATGAAGACTGAAATGTCCAAATACAGAGGAATAACATAAAATCTGTCAGTAAACTCAAGTAAGAAAACAGTAAAAACATATCATCACATTTCTGAAACGTATTAGATAAAACATTATTCATATTAAAATTTCTCTACAAACCTCATAACTGTGTGTGACCAGCATTTCTTCATGTTGATGGCAAGTTGATACCAAAATGAAAACAGTCATAGTGAAGCGGGGGGAAAATGGGACATGGACAGTGATGTTTGTATGTTGGAGACTGGGACCATAGCAGATTTCCAGCTGTCCACTGAACAGTGGAGGCAGTCAACTTTAAAATGTGTCCACTGCTCACTGACCCAGTGTGTGTTTTTTTTTTTTTTTTACAGTTCCTCCGTAGGTGCTCAGTACCCTCATGTCAGAGCTTCTTTTGGATTTCAAATGTGGACACGTCCACATTTTTTTTTTTTCATTCCCTCTGCTATTTTTTTATTGAATCATGCAGATTATAATCATCTGATATTATACATATTTCATAAACAAGCAAACACTGGACATAAGTTAGATTCTCTATAGATAAAAATGTAAAAAGCTAATAAGACAGCTGTTGATTATACTGAAGGTGTCACAGCCAAGAGGTGGCAACAACAAGCAAAAAGGTTGCCTTCTGCCACTCGGCACCAACCTCCCCACCCCATCCCCCCATCACCAGCATTGTCCCTGTACTTTCACTCAACCTTCTTCTGCTCTTATATATTCACTTTATATGTGACAGTAGCACAGGGAAGATATTTTTTAACTTAAAATAGAAAGAAGATTTTTATTTGAGGGAATGGTATTGGGGATTGGGAGCTTAATTCAAATGATCCTCAGGGTTCAAATGAGTTAAGAAGATACATTAGATTAAATAATATGCAAGTAAAGTTTCAGACAAATGACTCTAATAGAGGTGAATTCAAATAGTAACAGCTGTGACTGGGTTTCTCTTTCAAGCTTGCATCACTCCAAGTGGTAAATTATCCAATAGGAGATGCTTCCTGTTCCATAAGACGGTGGAAAGCTGGGATGGGCCGGGGGACAGGACGGGAGGCCGGGTCACAGTCGGTTTGTCTAAAGGGACAGGAGTGAAGGTCTACTGACTGCTTCATGGAATGCAGTCTCTTCTTGTGTCAGTGTGTACACAGTGGGGTAAAGAGTCCTCTTGGTGGCGTACCGCAGGGTGGGGCAGGAGACACACAGCTAGAGGATCCTCTCCTGTCTCCCCGTCTCAGGAGCCACCATGACCAATCAGGACTGCAATGAGACAACATACAGATCTGCCATCACACGTGAACATAGACATATTATGAGATAATGGGCCCATGGGAATAAACTTGAGCAGATCGAGCACTCTGGGTCACATACCTCTAGTTTCTGCTGCAGCTCCTCAGTGGGAGACTCTGTTTCCCTGATAACCACTGCTTTTGTCACCAGCATGTCGGGGTGCTGCTGCTTGGCCTCTTGGATCGCCATGGCGAGGGCCTGGGGACACGAAGCACCAACACATGGGTCATAAACCTCACACATTAGCCTCCAGTGCCTTTTGACTTACTGAACACACAGTACATAGCAGTATTTCCATAACACTCCTCGCACCTGATGTTGGTCCACATCATCATCTCCTGTGATTATAATCCTTTTCTCGATTCTGGTCTCTGAGTAGCCTCCTTTCACAGTCTGCACAACGTGTATAGAAAGAAATTAACTGAATGAATCACTCAGCTTTACAGATGACAAAAGCAGTAATCAAAGGCATAATTGTTTATTGTTTTTCTATTTCTTTGTTTAAGAAAAATAATCACTGCAGTGTTTCTGCACCAGCTCCTTGTTTTCAGAACCATCAAGTTCATCTTTTGTGCACCAGATCATGTCTCAGTAAAGCCATCTATTGTTTACTGCAAACAAACAAAAGCTTTCACAAAGAGGAAATGTTGTTTGTACTTAAATATCTAGGAAATTATGGCAAGCTGGTATTATTGCAGAGTATACCTTTATTACATTACACTGTAGCAAATAAATATTAAATATATTCTGCTTTATTATTTATAAGTCAACAGAAAGTCTTTTTTTTTTCCATATGTCCCTTTTATTTGTCCATCTACTCAAAACATCTCAACAGGGAGGCATCAGAAATTTTTAAGAGTGTACCATAAGATACAGATGTAGTGGGCTGACTCCAAGTCCCAGTCATTAAACTGTAACCATGGAAACAGATGAGGTGTTACCTTGGTAACTTGAGTTGTGGTTGCTGAGGTGACGTTCTCAGCGGTGATGGTCAGCGGGGACACAACGGACTCCCTCCCCTGGGTGCTGGCTTTCACCTGCAGCGCAGTCATTAGAGGGGAGTCATTACACACATGTGCAGACACAATAAAGAGGCACACACACACATGCTCATACACAACATGTACTTTTTTCTCAGCCACAATATTTCACACTTCTCTGACATATGTGTTTAAACACACAGAATGTTATCAGGGTCTCTTTCTACCTGATGCCCCGGACAATAAGCTCCTTTTACACTCTGTCAACTGTTTGAAGGATTTCAGGTTCTTATTGAATGAATGAAGGCCACAAACACAGCCGTGTTATAATGATTGGAGACTGGCTTCTAGATGAAGCAGCCATAACAGGACACGATAGTGAAGGGAGCCTTCACACTTTCTCACTTCCAATACACCAATAGGAAACAGAGAGATAAAGGAATCCCTCCATTAAAGGGGCACTCCAGTGATTTAGTACTGAAGTTCCATAAAGCTGAGGGATACACAAAGTGATTTTTTTTAATAGTCTGAATTAAAGCTTCAGAGGCTGAATTGCAACTACGTTTTCCATAATGCAGCTGACCCTAACCTTTTTAGGCCTTTCTTCACTGGTAAATGCCTTTAACACATCACTCCTCCAGTCTGTAACGTGGGCCTTTCTGTTAAAAATCTGAATTTCACCTGTTCACAGGGAAATAAAAGTATTCATCTACTCATCTAAATGTCCTCATCCACATTCTTTGTTTGATAAAACTGAGTCATTATCATGAAATCAAATACCAGTAATGTGACAGTTAAATCCTTTGAACATTCGGCTCACGCACACGGATCACATCGCAGATATGTTCATCTCTAACATTCTTCATTTTAACACTTTTTCAGATGGATATCAAGTAAAGGTCAAGGCTAGAAAAGTAGACCAGGGACAGCACAATGGCTTGAGTTTCTTACTCTGCCACCACCCACACACATACACACAGTCACACTGATGTATTTCATCTAAAAGATACTTACAGGGGAGCCATTTTCTTTAAGGGCAGCTGGAGCCTCCAGCGGGCTGACAACTGCATAGTTCTGAGAGAGAGAGAAAGAAATAGTCTTGAGATGTGTGTGCAGAGGTTTGATAATTTCATAATACGAAGTACATGTACATTAAAGGGATCCATTAGATGGCCGTATAAAGAAACATTACTTTAGACTCGCAAGAGAAAGATTTTTTTTTTTTTTTTTTAATGGTCAAAATCAACATAGAAGAGGCCAAGACGTATTCAGTCCCCTATAGGGGTCAAGCTCCAAAAACACAGGAAGACATTTTCCATAATGCAACCAATAGGATTTTTTCTTCCTGCTCTTCCTGCCAAACAAAAAACTGCCTACATCTTTAAAAGTCCACATTCCCGCAACAGGGTTTCTGTTGTAAGATCTCCTCCAGAGCCACAGAAGATGTCTTCAAACTGCTTTCACAGTGAAAAATCAAAGGTGTAATTAAAACATGCAGGTGTTACAGGTCACTGCTCACTGAGACACCCAAACATAACAAAGCCAGTGATAATGTTATAATTACACCTTTGCTTTTCCAACAATAACAAGTCAAAAGTGTCAGTGAGAACACAAGCAGGAAAGAAAAAACATTTCTCTGGACGAGGTACAACTTTTCTTCTTCTTCTTTTACTTTTGAGATAAAACCAATGAAAACGTGGAGTTGTAAAGTCAGCAGAATTACTCGGCAATGTCAGTTATACAGTAGTATCTATCTAAAGTTTGCACACATAAGCTAACATTGGCCACTGTAAGTTTCTGGACATGTGAATGAAAAAAGGCCAAGTAGCAGAAACAGTGTTAAGTTTACAAAAGGAGGAATATGTTATTTTCTTTTGCCCATAAGCTTAACAAATCAATATTCTATATCACCAGTTGATCAAATGACTATGTGTAATGTGAAAAGTGTCACTCATAATGAACACACTTTGAACTGCAGTTCCACTCAGCTCTACAGAGAACTGTAGCATCTTCGAACTCACTGATTTTTCTAATGTTTTTTGTTAATGTTTTGCTGCACTCGCATCCAGAGTTGGCTCTTGGCCTACGCTATATAGCCGGTCGCCTAGGGCACCACCTGCTGAAGTGGGCGCTGCTGCAAGCGCTCTCATTATTTGATTGACCTAGACCTGAACCTGTCCTGCACCATGCACTGTGGAAGAGAGGGATGGAACGAGTTATCGTGTGCATCTCAGGGAGTGGTTCCTATTGACAGATGTCAACAACAAGTCATATTTGTCACATTGATATTGTCATGATGAAAAGGCTGCCCAAGCTCTCGGCTTTCAAAAAACGGAGGAAAGAGTAGGCGGAAAAGAGGTTCCAGTGTAGAGGTATGTTGTCTTTTCTAACATGAAAAACATTCCTTGCGTTGGTGCAAGGAACTCCAGACATGTACAATTTTAAATGAAACCTATCAGAGACTTTGTATAAGATTTTAGTGCTACATATAATACATACATATAATTTTATGTTGTCTTATTTGCACACTCTGCTTCTATAGGGCCCATTGTTACCAAATACAAGTACAAAGTATTCACTGACCATAGCACCATTTCCATTTATGTTGTTGAAAACAAAAATTTGCTTTCACTGTGACTAACTTTGAGTTAAACCTGCACTGCAACTTTTGTATTCCATATTTATATTATATTGTATTATATTATATTATATTACTGTTTTGTTTAGTTTGAAAATAGCACTTTTTATTATTCATATAGTGGGAGCTGTCAAGACTTTCTAAATATTTGCACAATATGTGCCTCGTTGGCGCAGTAGGCAGTGTGTCAGTGTCATAATCTGAAGGTCATGAGTTCGAGCCTCACGCGGGGCATGTGTTTGGCAGGTGTGGCGCACTCTTAACAAGTTAAGAGTGCGGCTTTGGACGTGGGCTGGCCTAAGATTGGTGGGTGAGTTCGATCCCTTGACCAAGCGCAATAAAATGGATATGGTGGTGGTGAAGGAGACGTGCCTCCCCCGCCTTTGTGACCATGGCTGTGGTACCCCTGAGCAAGGCACTGCATGTGCATGCTTGTGTGTGTGTGTTTCATTCGCTTGGTGTGGGTAGAATGCAGAGAGTAATTTCCCCAGGAGGGATCAATAAAGTAGTTTTTAAAAATTACTTTACTGATTTTTTTTTTTTACAAGAACTCTGGTTTAATTTATGTTATTTCATTTAATGATTTTTTAAAAATAGTTATTTATGTTATTTTATGTGATTTTATGTTATTTTAGTGTGTGTTTGTTTGTGTGTTGGTGTGTTTGATCAACATTTAAACCTTTAAGGTCTGTCATATGGCTGTTGTACATTAATGTTTGGAGAGGCGTGTGTGCGCGGAGGGGCGTCTAGGGCACCAAAATGCAACAAAGTAACCAAGTAAGCAGCAGGCAATTCTTTGCAGTAAAAAAAAAAACACACACACACAGCTAAGCAGTCATTTCCCTCAAAAGTTGCTGGAGGTTAAAACAAAGCTAAAACAGAGTGAATACTAAACTTTCAATAATCAGGTCACTAGAAACACAACTCTAAATAAATGCTTATGTTGCCCCATGTCTGCTGGATGTTCACCATATCGGCTCTGCAAGTTGACAGTATCACAGCTTGTTCCAAAACAAATGAAGTAATTCTGCGTCAAAGAAACTAAATTCATTTATGTACTAGGGTTATTTACATATATATTTGATGCATGGACTCCTTCTTTACTCAGATTTAATCAAACTGTTGCTGTTATTTCATTAAAAACAATTTAGTACAGCTTTATTCAGTGGGGAGACTTTAAAATTATGATAAGATGATGAAATCTTCTCATTATTTAAAAGTCAGTAACAATTTACCACAGTGAGTTCTGCACTGGCAACACATTTCATAACCATGAGTAACAATCAAGCCAATGACAGCAAATGTATAGTGGATGAATTGTTTAACAGAATTAAGTCCTTCTTCTACAGTCTGGTGGCAATGTTACCCAAGTTCAAAGCCCGTCAGTGGCATGCAGACGGCGAGCAAAGAGCAGCAGCCAAGCCTTTGTGCTGCTGCTGTTAAGGGACCTAATACACGTGACATGTCTCCCTCTGCTGGACGAACAACATATGTGCTGGAGATCTTTGCCTACAGATGACGTCATCCTCCATTTACTGCACACACACACACACCCACACACCCACACACACACACACACACACACACACACACACACACACACACACACACACAC
>JBBMJY010000018.1:4214095-4249972 GCA_037833715.1 Toxotes lorentzi | reverse complement strand
TCCCTGGACGTTCAGAACTGCGAGTTTTTTGGGGTTAGAGATTGACCCCTGGGGTTCTTTAAGTCCTAGGGCCCCCCCCCCCCCCCCCCCTCAGCCAAGTCACCACACTCACAGCCTTCTTCTCTGGTGTGCCAGTCGGAGAAGTTGCAGACAGACGCTTCTCGCGGTTCATCAGCTTGCTGTTAGGTTCCCTCAGGGCTCTCTTCAGCTCATTGATGCTGGCCTGGTGCTTCAGCAAGAAGTCCTGAGACTTATCCAGAAACTGGAAGAGAGCAGGCGGAAAAAGAAAAACAAGATGGAAAGAGAAAGGTGAACACGTCAACATCCTTTTCATGAGCACGTCACACACTGTCATCTCATGTGCACGACGTAGTAAGATGTGTGATAGCCAGGAGAAGATGCCATGTGAACTGCTAACACTTACAGAGATTATGCTAGCTAAAGAACAACTGTAGTTACAAGTGAAATTGCTTTCAAGAAACAAATGAACAAGACAATCATGGCAAACACTGCAAAGTAGACAAATGAAGAAATGAATACGTAACATATTTTAATATTGTTTGCTAATTCAAATTCTGCATTTACTTTATTTCTGGGTTTGTTTTTTGAATGATTGCAATCAGTGGCGTTACTTTACAGCTATAGTTACTTTACACTGAAATTTTGCATTAAAAAAACATTTAATAAGCTTATAAAATGCATTGCTAAACATTAAGCCAGTGGCTCCCAACATTCCTGGCTCGTGATCCCTTACAAAAATTAAGTGTCTAATAAGGGACTGTAGTGACTTTTTTAATGACTTTCTATGAATTGCTTGAGACTCAAAAAGGTCAAATAATCCAATATTTCACGAGACAGCAAATATTCAAGAAAAGTCCAAATATATGAATTTGCTGTATTTACTGTGTACTCAGATTTATCTTTCGACCCTATGGAGGGTAGAAACCACTGACCTACCTAACAATATGTCAAGTAGTTATAATTTGCTTTTCTTCAACCACACACAGTTAAAGCTTGCAGTTAATGCACCTGCACTAACAATCTAACAGTGTTATATTTTTTAAGGTACAGTGTGTTAAAGACCCTGAAAACATGGTTTCAAATCAAATCAAGTATATCTGCATAATATAAATAACTACTGCTAATTTTGCCTAGTTAAAGGTCAAAGCATCCTTAATTATTATTATTATTATTATTTTTAATAATAAATTGAATATTAAACTCAGGAACACATGGCATCACCGTTTTCCAACAGTCCTGCCCACTTCAAACCAGCGAGAAGACCAAACTAAAAATAACTAAATCTGCAATTTAGTGTGTCCATGTGGAGCCCCATAGCTTTTAGTATGAAGTTAATTGAGAAAATAGGTTTTTAGGGACTTCATCCAGGGCAGCAACAATACAGTCAACCTATGGTTAATTGTGATGCACTGGTAATGATTTATTTCTCATTTAAGATTAAATATTTATTTTTTAGTCATAAAATAATATGCAACACATGTTTTCAAGCTTCACTATTCTTCATATTACCTATCGTGATAATGTTGTTTTACAAGCCAATCTTCATTTACATAAAACTATGTAGAGTATTAAATTTAAAAAATGTCTGTAATGATTGTCCACATTAAAATAAGTTGAAAATGTCTGAACCCTGATGTTCATAACCCTAGTTGGTCACAAACCCCAGTTTTTGTAGCAGATATGGTGAATATTGCTGCTCTGCTGCATTTTTCGGATTCAGATTCACTTTGAACATAATCCCTTTGCCACAGGGACCCTTTTTTTAAGAATAAGTTCCTTTATTTTTGATACTTTAAGTACATTTTACTGAAAACACTTCTTTAGACCTAATCAACTTAATTGAAGGACTTTAACTTGTAATTTGTAATTGTTGTACCAATAATTGGGAAAGGATCTGAGTACTTCTTCCACCACTAGGCAGAGCAGAATATTCCAGAACGGTGAAGAACATGCACAGATGCTTTATAGGCCCTCAAAGAGAGAGAAGGGCTCTCAAGAGACTTTCAAAGCTAAAGCTAAAGTATTTTGTGCTCATGGCAGCAAGATGTTTTAAATTTCTATGACATTTCAAAAGAAATATGAAAAATATCCCTTGATCTAAGTGAGGTAAATCTCAACCTATAAAAACCTCTAGAGGTGCAGAGGAACAGCGGCACACATGACACAAAGCAAGAGAGCCGAAGACAGGAACCTGTACCTCCTGTTTGTGCCGAGGAGTGGCCTCCTGGTCCAACTGAGAGAGCTGAGTTGGGGCAGGAGAATGGGAGAGCACGAGAGGGGTCAGAGGTGAAGAGTGCGGGGTCAGAGAGTGCAGGAACAAGGTCAGATGCAGAGATGGTAGAAGGTAAATCGGTAAGGGAGGCAGGCAGACAGACTGCAAGGCTAAACAAGTTTGGAAATGAAAATACATCCCAGTAGACA
Source organism: Toxotes lorentzi (assembly GCA_037833715.1). Lineage (NCBI taxonomy): Eukaryota > Metazoa > Chordata > Actinopteri > Toxotidae > Toxotes > Toxotes lorentzi. Next base: position 4,247,530 of record JBBMJY010000018.1, on the reverse strand, counting down.
TTTTGGACTTACGTATATGTTGATATCGGAATGAAAATACGCCACTAAAATAAAAGCTGAGGTGTCTGTATTCAATCTCTGAGGCAGTGTTATGATTTTTTTCCTTTTTGTTGTATTGTGGAAAACTCATTTCAAACCTGTCCTCACTGTATCAATCACTGTCCATCAAATGATTGCTGGGATGCTTAACTACACAACCTTTGTTTATGTGGTGCAATGCAGCATAGCTTTGTCAATGATAACTGAGTTGACAGCCACAGTAGAAGAGACAAACACAGTGGAAGACAGGCAGAGAGAGTGAGGCAGAAAGAGTAAAAGATGGACGAACAAAGACAGGTATACAGACAGACAGACCGTGACCAAATCACCAGACACCAAATACCTCCTGTTTACTGTCAACTGGTGACCCAGCCTCCTCCTTTTGCCAGCAAGAGTTAAAAAAGGAAAAAGCATGTTAGCAAACCGAGGGCTTGGGTCGAGTTTGCATCTCTCAGCATAATGAGGAAGGGTTAAAAACTGTAAAGCTGTTAGCAGGATTTATGAGCAGTGCAGTGTAAGCATATAAGCCTGAGTGAATAGGAATGAAAGGAGAAGAGTTAGTAAATGCTAAATCCACCAAAGCCACCACAGCGTTATGCCCCTGTTGGATAAGCTTCAACTGGCCTTAGAAGGATGCACTGCACCTATTTTCATCAGCACCCCTGCAGTCTTGCACCAAGGTCGGAGTTGTCTTCAAGCTGACTGAAGCTCTATATATATTTGGACCTTCTGTAATTTTAGTAGACTTTAGCGCAATGGAAATTCATAAAAAGGAACAATTTTTCAGGAAATCTTTACTACCATGATCTCTTTCTTTCTGCTTGGAGTGACATTGCCGTCTCTGTCCTGCTCTGACTCCTGGCCCTGCTCATGGTCCTTGTCCTCCTCGTCCTGCTCCAAACTGGGCTCCAGCTCAGTCTCCTGCTCATCCACAGAGGGGCTGTGGATGCGATGCTGTTCACTGATGCTGCGGTGGGACAGGCCATCGTGGTTCTCACACATGGCTGAGACTGGTCGTGAGAACTCTGGTAGTTACAAGAGTTGAATTATTACAAAGGACAAATCAGGTGAGCTCATCTGATATGGGTTTTTAAAGTAATGCTTTGATGTTTCATCTTAAGAGTAGGTGAAAAGACTGACACCACTCTCAAGTCTGTCTCTAAAATTTGATGCTTCAGGCTGTTAGCTTAGCTTAGCATAGATACTGGAGGCAGTAGGAAACAGCTAGCCTGGTGCTGCTCAAAGATAAAAACTGAAATGTAAAACATTTATGTGCGGGACTATTCCTTGGCCTGGAGCTGTGACTTCCTGAAACAAGAAATAGTCTGCCAGACAACCCCCTATGAAAACAGCTGGTAGGTGAATGTTTGTCCATTTGGCCAGACCCAAAGTATCTGCATTCCTCTGCTTCCAGTCTTTATGCTAAGTTGAGTTAACCATCTCCTGGCTGCAACTAGCTCTCTGCAAGAAAGCAAAAAATGCATAATTCCCAAAATGTCTCACTATTTCTCTAAATGTCCTCAAAGTTGCAGCTTTGGAGCTGAATTCAAGTTAACAACACTCTCTTTAGACACCACTGTGGCTCTCACCTCCATCCAAGCTCCGGGACAGGAGGTACCTCTTGCTGGTGGAGCGCTCAAAGTGTGGAGCAGGCCGGTCTATAAGCGCACTGGCCTGTCGGGTTTGAGCCTGTGTCCTTCCACTGTATCGAAACTTTGAACCCATCACCAAGAAGCCCTTAGGAGGAGGCTCTGGAGATACCAACCTGTAGAAACAGAAATTATAATGGTAACATACTACACCATATTGTGCCATATACCAAAAAGCAGCTGGGCAAAGACAGTAGGGTGAACACTGGAATTGGGAATGGTTTCAGTTGTGTTCTTCTGGGGGTGCATTTTCCATTTCTGTTTTGTATCTCTATCAAAAGAAGCTATCATATTAGAACTATCTTTAATCAAGACCTAACCTCTGGTTTAGAGAAGACATGTTTAAAAAAAAAAAAAAAAAAAGGACTGCTTAATTTAAATCTCAAGCTGAATCTTGCTGCATAGTAAGTATTATCATTCAGTCCTTGTATGAAATGCCATCTTGCACCTCCTGTACGCTTCTGTAAAGCTGAATCAGGATCACTAGTAAAGTCAAGGTGGCCATGAAAATAATAAGAGCCGTGGAGAGACTACTGCATGTTTAACAAAGCACTCTACAATGAGTGTGTCTGCACTAGATGAAGCTCTACACATGGAAGTGTTTTGTTTGCCTTGAAATGCGTTGAACAGGAAAACTTACAACCATGAGAGCAGATCGATTCTTACCGGAAGAAGGTGTGATGCTCAATGCAGACCTTCCACAGCCTCTTGGCAGCTCTGTGGTTGGGAAGCTTAAAACCGATTGTACTTTCGAACTGCTCATACTAGAGGAGAGGGTGAACAGGGAGACAAAGAGAAATGTGAAAAAAAAAAATTGAGGGGGGAGCACCAGGTGTGGTTACTCTTTTTTGCTGAAGTACTTCTCAGTGAAGCTGAGTTTAGGGCATGCTAATATATTCATATAAATTGCAGTACATTTATTTAATCTCATACCTGCATGAGGACTAAACCCAATCAATAAAGCAGCCTTTGCTTTGTGCTTACATAAGCACAACTGCCACAGTATAGCCTATAGTCTATATGTCAATACATAAGCAAACACATTTAGAACATTACAACATGGATTCTACTAGACCAAAAGAGAACATCAAGGTAGAGGAGGGATAACATCCAATATTCAGACACTGGGAGCAATTGGGAGAAAAACTGTTTCATGGCTCTATATTTACACTCTTTATCCCTCTATTCTGGCTGCAGCTGCAGCAGCTCTGTTAAAGGGGCTCTTTATTTGGCTCGATCACAGGCTCACTGTGCGGCTCTGTCACTTGACTGGGTCTGGCCCAGACAGCCTGTCACACTAAGGCTCAGCATGGAGGATAAGCTGCAGCGCTGCACAGCACAATGAGGAGGGCAAGAACATAGATCCTGACCGTGCAGAGGAGCAATGCTGGAGGTATAAGGCCGCGGATTTACAGTCCTCTGCTCAGCTTAACTGACCACATATTCATTTCTTCTGTGGCTTTTAACAGTAACAGCTGTGACAGAACATTAGCTATTGTTGTATTCAAAATGTGAGATCACAGCTTAAAGGAATAGTTTGATATTTTTGGAAATACGCTTATTCATTTTCATGCTTACGGTGAGATAGCAAGATTGATATCACTTGCAGTTCTGTGCGTTAAATTTAGAAATGAAACCAGGAGATGGCTAGCTCTGCATAAAGACGAGAAATAGGGAAACAGCTGGCCTGGCTCAGTCCAAAGGTAACAAAATCTGTCAAGCAACACCTCTAAAGCTCTTTCTACACTTCCTCTTTAAGCTAAGATAAGACAAGCTAAGATAAGCTAAGCTAACCGGCAGCTAATGCTTCATATTTATCATACAGACAGAGTGAGTGGCATCAAATCTCTCCTCTAACTCTTGGCAAGAAAACTGACAGGCATATTTCCCAAAATTTTCAACTATCAGCTAGTTGATGTAGTCTGTTTTCAACTATATGAAAGACTACATCAGTGGTTTATAAAAAAAAAAAAAAGTTTGGCCACTAGCAAGAGAGATTTTGAAAATAGTCGAGTCAAAGTAAGGTCAAGATTTCCTGACAACATTCACATCTTTTAAGCCCCATACCCATAGTTTGTGCCACAGGCTTCCTGTTATAAATGTGTAAATTTTCACTATTATCTCATCATCACTGTGATCATCCAGGCTATTTTCTCAGAGCTCCTTTAAAGCCTGAACAACCGTTTTATGTGGAGGAGCACTAACCATGACAAGCAAAAGAATTTTAATGTGCAAAATCAATAGAGTTCCCCTTTAGTCATCCTTCACCATACTGCATACCTCTCCAGGTCGAATCTTGATGTAAAAGTTGCTCCTCTTATAAGAAATCTTAAGGATCTTTGGCCAGGCAAAGCGGTTGATCCTCAGCCTGTCCCGGTAAATCAGCAGGCCGTTGGCACAGACGCCCAGCATTATGTCAATCCCTTCAGAATCCTGCAGCGAACAAGGGACAGCACAGAGGCAGAAACGATTCATAAGCAACACTGTACGCATCCTTGAAACGTTCTGTACTTTCATGCAAATTAGAATAACTTTAGGAAGAGCCAACCTTAGCATGATGGAGGTCCACACCATACATGGACAGTTTCTTCGCATTCTCCAAGAAGTTAATTTCAGCCTCTGCTGGAGTCATCCCCCTGTGGGCAGAATAACAATAATATCTGTAATCAACATCAACAGGCCTTCTTAAATAATAAGCCTATAATCTTGCACAGTAGGAGCAGAATTATCTTGGTAATATGCTGGGTATATTCGCTTCTAAATTCCTTACATCCGTCCCCCTAAGCATTATGGCTGGTCGTATGCCAAAAAGCAATGCCAAATCAGTGCGTGGTGAAAACTCTCCAAGTGAGAAAATGTTCTCACACTGGCAACTGTGTACATCTCAATGACAGATGGCCCTGTAATGTGACGGCATCTATCAGCCATATGCATGATGGAGTGTTTCGGCACAATTGAAAACTCATCAGCCCGCCATCCCAGGAGATTTGTGGACAGATGAAAGTCTGATTTAAACAACAGTATGTCCATTATGTGTCCAATACTTGTAGTTTCGATGGAGCTCCATCACCCTCTCCTCCAGCTCGCGAGTCTGATTGGGGGCGAAGCGGAAATCGCTGACGTAGTCTGAGCCGTGGTCATCCTGGTCGTAGTCTCCCAGCTCGGCTTGAACAGTGTAGGAGCCCAGGAGGGCATGAGTGACGAACGAGCACGGCAGTCGACCTGACAGCATGTCATCCCTCAGCTGCAGACACAGGTAGTATCTGTCAGACGAGACAAAAGGGGAGGAGGGTGTTGGCAGTCAAACAAGCCTGAGCCAAGGCAAGCTCCAACAAGTATTCAGCATAGTTAATCCATGGCAGTTAGTAGCATTCCAGGTCTAATCCTCGAAAAGGAGAGAGGGATTTGGGTTGCTTTGACACCAGGGCAAATATGCCATGTAAATTGTTACAATACTTTCGTGTAAACACTCATCTTTAGGAAAATGAAAAAGGCAAATCATCTGTGGAACTGACGTGTGAGCGATTTCTGCTTTGATTAACTCTGAAGAGCATCTGACAGCACAGCCAGAGGAGTTACAACTGTTGATACTGCCGGAGTGCGTGTATATTCTACCTGGTAATATCCTCAGTGAGCTGGGAGGGATCTGGAGGGTAGAACTTGACTGCGAAGGCAAAGTTCCACGGAGAGTCTGAGAAGAGAGCACAATGATAGCTGGAAGCTTGAATATCATGTTTGTCTGAGGAAAATTTGTACAGAAGTATAATTACAAGTCCATGATGGAATCGTTTCTAACAGGTTAACACAAAACTTTGTTCATATGCCAATCTAATGTACGAGTTTACTAATTGAATTTTTAAATATTTATCATCTCAACCACTTGGAAAAGAGACTCACTGCGCATCTGCTTCTTGATCTCCTTGGAGGGGTCCAACCAGTTCTGAAAGACAGAAGGCAGAACTCACACAGGGCAGACTGGAAACAGTCTAATGCTGATGTCTAATGCAAACCCTGGTGTCACATTTTGCTCTAATTGCTGTCAGCGTTCCTAATGAAAGCCTCTCCATATGGTTAAATAAAGAAACTGAGCCCTATCCTGCTGAGCCATCCAAATGTGCGGCGAGAAGATTTAATACAAGCATCTGTTTCTTCATTGTGTTGCAAAATCACTGGCAGCCAGTTACCTATCTGATCTCATCTAGCCCGATAGTGCAGTGAAATGCTTCACCTATAGGATCCCTATATCTGATTTGGTTGGGGGAGCATCTCGTCAGTGGTGCAGTGGCCACTGACTGCCTTGTAACAGAAGCTGTAAATTATGCTGTTTGGAGGCTCAGCAATGGAGAAAGTAAATATTTTTCCTCAGGTATCCTTGCCCCAGAAAAATTGTTCATAAGTTATAAGTAAAAATATTATGTGAAAAATCTCCTCTTTTTGTACAAGAGCACATTAATCATCAATCTAATTTTTCAGGTTCATCATACCTCTTTCACCTCTCTGCCGTTTTTGTTCCAACCAAACAAGAGCACAGAGTTTGACCAATCAGCTGTCTGAAGACTGAGATCAGTTGATTAAATGAGTCAAGTCCGGTGTGCTGCTCCTTGGTTGGAACAAAACCCTGCAGCCACACGGCCCTTTGTGGAACAGTTTGGACACCTCTGCACTACTGGTTCCCTCTGATACAGAAATGACAACTCTTCCAATTACTGTAAAGTAGCAACAGAATGGTTGGATTATATGTGAAGAGGTCAAAACTCCAGCAACAACTTTATTGTGACGCTGGTGTATTTCAGCTTGTGGCCTTAATCAAAGCCACCTTTCTACCAGGAAATGTGCATCTATGAATAGGTACAGAAGTTGGTATAGAGGAGATCTCTACCCATAATGTGTCTCCTTAGTGTAGCATACTTTGAAAAGCCTATACAAAGTATTAGATATATTTATCATAAGTGTCTTACAAATATGAAGATAAAATGAAAAGAGGAACAGCATAATGAAAACATCCATACACCTTTTAACCAGGTTCATGTGTGCACATGTTTTGGGACTGCCTGATCATCTCTGGAAACATGTCACTTCTATTGTGTCAGAACACTTAAAGTTCACGATGCCAAGCTCTGCCATTTCTTGGCAAATAAATAAGTAAAAGGATCAATCAGCTATAAAAGCAAATGATTTGTGCATTTTTAACAGCTGCTTAACAATCGGTATTAAAGGGTTGGCCTACAATGACTACAGCAGCATCCATAAAGTGGTATATGCACACCTCAGTATGATATCACAGTGGCAATGCTAACATGTCGATGTTTAGCAGGTGTCAGTTTAGTGTGTTAGCATTAAAATGTGTTACCAAACCACAGTACAGCTGAGGAATGTCATTAGTTTTGCAGATATTTTGTCATAAAGGAATTCGATGGTTTAAAATTTTGAACTGATGATGGTACCAGATGAAAAATTAAGGGTTTATGGAAACCATTACAATTCATTGCACTGCAACCTATTCACTAAATTTGGAAACGTTTCACGCAAAACCACAAATGTCAACTTCACAGTGGTGCTATAGAAAAGGTCAGGGGATAAACAAAGTCATTTGGATACATTGTTTGGGGACCATGAATGCCTGCACCAAATTTTGTGAGAATTCACCAAGAAGATGTGGAGATATTTCACTGGGATATAAAAACTTTGACCTGCTGGCGGCACTAGATGAAAAATCAGAGGATCTCAAGTCACTAGGCGTTGTTTTCTGGCTTCCTTGAATGAGTAGAAGGGGCGTAGATATTTCACTCAGGACCAGAGTGGTGGAGCAACCAACAGGAACTGTGATCCCCAAAGCTGCACCGACAGGAGGGCTAATGATCTATATCTAATTAATACACATGAGCAAAAAGAAGTATAGGCAGATGAAGAAGATTACTCACTTGTAGTAATGGGAGTTAAATATATGTTACTTTGATCCGCTTGATTGCGCTTTCACAATCACATAAACAGGTGTTTGCAGCATGCCACATAGTTCTGTGCTGCCTGTGATTAGAGCCTTGCTGATCTTCACGAACCTGAATACCACACAGCAGCTGCTTATTAATGTTGACAGTCTTTCTGGCAGCTGGTATCACATCAGTCAGAGTGGAATCAGGAGTATGAAAGGTTGATACAGCATAGTGCAATGCTGTGGCCATGTGGGGGTAAACTGCAAGCAGTTCTGGCAATTTGAGCTGTGCCTTCACACACACACACACACACACACACACACACACACACACACACACACACACACACACACACACAGGCACAAATACACATACTCCTCCAGTGTTTAATCAGGCTGCTAAAGACTTTAATGAGTTGCAGGCATTTATCGTCCCCCTGAATCTATCTTATATCAGCCAAGGCCAAAAGAGCACTCAATTAGGAAGGCGCTCTCTCCTGCTTTGCTTTTCTCTGCAGAAAAGAAGGAGGAACTTTTAATCACTAACTGTTCAAGGCTTGACTCTTGCTTTTGCAACCTCAGTTCATAAAGCAGTCACACCAAATAAATGTCCTCCTGAAGAGCAAAGATTAAATCCTTGTTCCCCTAACTGAGATGGAGAAAGGCCATCTCAAATGACATTTCAATTTTCAGGCTTGTTTGGTCTACCAATCAGCGACGACCCCAGACAGTAGGCTCAAGCTGCGCTCCGATAAGCCTGTCTTTGATGAGCCTGTCATATTGATCTAAGCTGTAGCCTTACCTACACTCAGAGAGGGGAAAATATTTGAAGTTCAAGCCTGTTCACCTCTCAAACACCCCAGCTAACCTGTCCGTATGGGCAGAGATTATGCTCAATCCAAAGCCTCAGCCATCAGACACGCATCAAGTTGCAACATGTGAGCTGACAAAAGCGTTTCACAAGCTGATGATGGTGTCAGAGAATATGTTCCAGATGTTAAAAGATACTTAGTCTTGTCATCTTTCCTATCTTCAAAAGGCAGAAGGTTGCTCTGTAGCTTGTTGTGCAACCGCATGCCTGCCCTTAGGGAAGCTCGCGTGTCAATCACAACCCAATAACCACATCCAAAGAGATCTCATGTGAGCCGACAGCTAGGATCCATCAGTTCACTGTCAATCACACAATCATATGATAATAAGCCTGGTCATAACAAAGCAAAGATCAGAGGGAACCGCATTCAAACATGCTATTTGAAATGAGCTGATTGGAGTTTAATGTATGTGCACAATCATCAGAGCAAGGAAACAAAGAATCAAAGTGTTTCTGACCAATTAAAGTCAAGGGAAACATACAAGAGCTGAAAAAGGAGGAAGCTAGCCATGAAAGGTCATTTGAGCTAAATTACAAAAAAACATTTTTACATTTGTAGAACCTACCTTTATTTACTAATACCTATCTGGAAACCTAATATCACTTTAGCTTGTGAACATGTGGTATTTAGCAGCGAAAGGGCCACATGTGTTTCTCTACAGTTGGTCGGGACCAAAACAAAGTCAGAGGAGGAATTAATTTTGGACCTGAATCTATGAAATGGACAAAAACAGGACTCCTAACAATTGCTAATGTTGTGGATAAATACTACCAGAAATAAGTGCTATTTTTTTCCACTATTTGGGTAAACTTCAGCACTACAAACTAATTTGTCTAAATGTACTTTATGTAAGTTGTTGCTATAGCCACACAGCCAAAGTTAGTGTTAACAACTGTTTACTTACCAGTGTAGAAGAAAAACTGTGATTTTTATACCAGCCAACTGCTGTCCAGCGATAACATTAGCATGCTAACCAGCTAGCCCTGGCCTATGTGCAATACCACTGTGTCAGTGAGTCACTGCAGGGTTCAGTCTGTCCTCAGGCAAAATATGAACTGGTAAACCTAGCCTGCCTATATTCCACATTTCCATGGTTATGAAAGAAAGACAAAAAGAAGTCACTGAAGTCATTTTGACCAAACTTTTCTTCTTATCTGTTCAAATTTTCCTGATAAACTGTGGCTCTTGGCCTTCAGTCCATGGAGGTTTAAGTCAACCAATGAGATTATGTCTGCCTCCAGAACAGCTCTGCCTCTGAGAAATATTTGTATAACTAAATTTCATATATGCATCTTGCAAAACATAAAAGAGGCTTTTTTTTTCATCTTTTCTCCTACTGCACAAGTTTTCAATTGCCTTTTGTCCAGTCCCAGACTGAGCATGGAAATTTCCATTTTCTATTCATCTCTGAATGATGGATAGTGCACCCCTGAGAGAGCCAGCCCAACCAACAAGTGAGAGGAATACAGATTGTTCTGTGAGCAACTTCTTTATGCACTGAATCGTCTCACTTGGTTATTGTGGTACAAAATTCACTAACCTTCTGTGTGTCTGTGTCGGCAAAGGTCAGACCAAAGTAGTCCTTCTCCAGCAGGTTGAGGTGCTCACACACCATGTCCACCAGGGTCTGTCCTTTTGAGTGTTTCTGTGAAGACACACATACATGACAGTGGTGGTGACAGTGGTGGTAAAAAGGTCAAAAGAAAGCAAAAGAAAGATTTTCTACTGTAATCTGTGCATAAGAATCTACTACCAGTATTGCTCAGCTTTATAGGGCAAATTTTAGCTCACCAATATCAGACCCCATTAGACAGCTGCTCTTGTTAAGATTGCTTTTCCTGTTCTCTGGGTCTGTACACAATAAAACAACCCAGCCATTTGGTGTTGATGTCACAGTCGGCATGCATCAAACTCTTGACAGTGAAAATGGACTGTAAATTGCTGGGGAAGATTGGCCTTTGTTCTGTAGGCAGAGATTTCCTCTGCTATTAACAGAAGTTAGAGGTGAGCATAACAGCAACATTTTCTTTGGCACTCAAGTGACAAGTTCATGTTTTCACATTCAAGAAGAGTTTCACTGTGGATTGCTTTTTTTTTTTTTTTTTGACTAATTATCATCACAACGCACAAATAAACATTCTGGCTTACCGTGCTGGAGACACCTTAAAACAGACTTCATAAATATCAGTATATCTTTGGTATATAGCCTGGGTGAAAGCATAGTACCAAAATAGGTGGAGAAGGAAACAATTCAGCCTGAGGAAGTGTAACATCTGAGGGAAACATACCGCAAACTCTATATATTATTTCTAAGTAAGTGAGATAAACTGTACTTTGACTTTGTTTGGCGTATGAACTGGATTATCTAGTGCCTGCCACATACCATTGATACCAATAGTGTTTCAGATGCTTTACATGCCATTTAATTATACACTGACAAAAACTGGTCACGGAATAATCATCAGACCTAACATCCTGCTCGGATGAAAATAATACCAACCAGAATAGCACATATTGTACATCTACTGCAATAATTGCACATGCACCAGGCACAGATAGAATGAGGCAGACACTTCATCAAAAAGCACTTTGAAACAACTCCACCATTCTTGCTGTCATCAAAGGTGGTATTTTCACATTGTCCTTTTCTTAATGAACAAGACAAGATTCTGCCGCCACGCTAGTGGATCTGTGAGAGCTTTGAGCTAAAAGCTAACATCAGCATACTGACATGCTCACAGCTGTTTAGAAGGATCATTTTAGCAAAACCTTTCACTCAAATGCCAAAATGTCAATCTCAAGGTGGTGCTAGAAGAAAAGTCAGGTTGTAGTCACTTGAAACTTGTAGGTTCAAAACCAGACTCAATATAGGTTTTGCCTCTATGGACTTTTAATATCGCGAAACAAGAACTGATCTTCATACTTCTGGTAGCACGACACATTGGCTTATATTAAGAAACACTGAAAATTTTGAAAATCTCTTACTGCACTTGCAGCCAAATTTGCTTGATCAAGTAAATTTCATTGGGTGTTTTTGCAGTGTATGTATGACACAGCAACATCAATTAATGCATGAGCTCATATGCCACTGTTAAATATTGAACAAGGAAAAAGTATGTTAATGTTTAGACAATGAACCACACATAGAGAGTGGTTCAGAGTGGAGCCTCCTCCACTGGAGCCTAGGTAAGGTGACAAGGAGATGGAGCTAGCAGTTGCCAGGGAAACAGATGCAGCATAATCCCTTCGCTGTCTTGTTTCTAATATCTCAAGGCCAGGACTTGAAAAAATGTTTCACCTTTGCCTCATTATGGGTGGAAGGATGGTGAAGCAACACTTGGCAAGTGTTTATAAGCTCTCTTCCTGTCAGTGGAGCCCCAACGGCAACATGTCTATGTAAAAGAAGACCATACTTTATGGCGTCAGCTGCACCAAGCAAAATTAAATAAACAAATCAGCATGTGGAACCTTAATAGTCCATGACAGAGGTGATCCAGCCCATTTACTCTCTGCACTGGAAAAATTAAATATTTAACTCTACAATAATAATCCTAGCATTACCACCTGAATAGACATGGGAAAACCCAAGGCAGCATCTTGGCAGTGTAAAAGGACAGCTAACCAGCATGAGACACCCAAATTCACCCAAAACAGCTCTGTTTGACCCAACCAGGCTTGACCATGCATAGTCAGGCAGATCACAGCCCAGTGAGCAGAGAGGGAGGCTGGGATGGAGAAGCGGGCAAGGGTGTGGTGCCTTCTCTCCCGGCATGAGGAATGTGGGGACGCTACGCCATGCATCCATGACAAGAGACTTAATTAACCCATGAATGCAGCAACTCCTCCAGGGAGCGCAATCCCAAAGTGTGGCCTGCTGCCTTGCAACGCTGTCATTACCAGCTTCTGGAGGCATATGGGAGGTTCAAATATGGCAGGCATGAAGTTCCACCCCAGCAATTACAGAGAGGAAGCAGAAGCAAGCCTTTCCATGACCTGGAGGTTTGAGGCTCTCACCATACTACCTATAAAAACATGGGCTGACAAGAAGCTGCTTTGTAAATCCTTCTCTGCCAATGACTGGCAGTGCTTCGAGAGCAGGCGAATGTTCAGGAAGAGCACTTAAGACACAAAAGATTTCGAAACCATAATGCATACTGTTGTTGTGGTGTGGAAAAGACCCAAAGGTATTTCAGAATGTTTTCACAGTGCTGAGAGAGAGGTTGGTGCAAGCGTAGCATTCCTGATATTCTTTCCTTACACACACTTCCCCCAACCCCATAACAACACACAAACAAAGTTTCAGGCACTTGTGCATAAGAGTCCTAAGGGGTGGCTCATAATAAAACAGCTCCTCTGATTTCTCCATGGCTGTACCTGGCTTGCAACCATGTAATAACTATAGATTTCTTAACACATTTTTCATTTAATAAAAAACAGTATACCCAACCCTTCAGTGATTCAGTGTTAAAGTTGAACCACACTGATCTTTACACATGAAGATCAATCAGATTCTCACAAGGTCACTACTTAACCTACAAAAACAGCTGCATTATGAATTTTGTGGTTCCGGGGGAGCTTTCTAAAATCCGAGACAATGACCCTGATGATGCCTGATGATAAAATGAAAATGAATTTGTAACAGGAAGTTTTTGGGAACTTGTCTAAAGTTTCAGTTCTAACTGACAAAACTGTCCTAGTCAGAAAACTAGTACCTATCAGTCAACTGGTTATACAGGTAGTTTGTCCAAATATTAAAAGAAAGAGTTTGATATTTAGGGAAATGCACGTACATGCTTTCTTGCCAAGAGTTAAATAGTTAGTAGAAAATCAATACCACTCTCATATCTGTATGGCGAACATGGAGCTAGATTCAGCAGCCGCTTAGCTTAGCTTTGCACAAAAGGTGGAAACAGGGTGAAACAGCTAAAACAAAACTGGTTTACCAGCAATATGTGTATGTAAAAACAACTAGTCGTGGTTTTACGGGAGGTTATATGTGCCTGACTATTTCTTGGCTGGCAGCAGTGAAGTCACTGCAAGATTCCAGAAAGCTAAGCTATAGCTTTAGAACAACCTTTTTTACCTTTTTGCTGATATGTGACCTCCTGTGGCCCTGCAGATAATGACAGATGTAGCTGAGAAGCACAGGCAGAAGCAACATGACATTATGACACTGCAAAACTTTCTAGGGAGGTCAGACTAGATGAGAGGGGACAAACAAAGCCTCCAGCTCTAAACCACAAAGCTGCTATTCACCATGTTGGTTTCTTTTCATCTGTCTCGAAGCATTACCAAGTAGTTTTTGTTGTCTAAATGCAATCAAACATCATATAGGTTAAAAAGAGGGTCAAACGAATCCTTCTTGTAATAGTTTTGGAAGGCACTGACAATCAGTGCTGGCATATTAATAGTGGTGCCAATTCAAAACAATAATATGGATCATTTTGAAAGGCATAGCATATTCTGTCTATTGTGAAGGTTCAATACCCAGTCATAGTCCTGAACATGTACAGAACAGTAAGTCTTCACTCCCCTGCTGGATCAGACAGGAGACTTGAGGAGGAGAAATGCAGAGGCAGGGTACTGGACTGTGACACAGACTGGGTGACACCAGTGGGTCCAGACAGATCTCATCTGAGATGCAGAGGCAGTGGTGTCAGCAAGACTCATCATGTCCTGGATTTGGGTATGTAAATTTTTAGAGCGAGGAATCAAAAGTTCAGCCCAAACAAGAACTAGCTTAAAATACTGCTGCATAGTCATCTCCACAGTCAAGTCATTGGTTATGAATTCCTTCCACCAGAAGGTATTTTAGAAGGAAAAGATTTATAGACTTATTCCACCAGAGCTAGACGCTGCTGCTGGTCACAAAAACTGCGAAACCTCAGACTTCTTCCCCTGCACTTATCTACAGCAATGGGTTTATACCTATCACTTCTCTCCTCTCTTACACTTGCCTTCAGTTTCCTTTCCCTGCTAGTGGGAAATGTCCTATTTCACACTGCCAGAGTAATGACAACAGATATCGTGTGTGGAATGAAGACTTTCATACTGCACTATTTTTTGTGGCACTGTGTGTATTACAGAAATGTGTAACATTTCTTTGGCTTTGCCCTCCTGATGTGCTGTCAGCATGGCACCCTCTCTTTTATTCTCTTTGCCTGTTTCATCCAGTCTGTGCAGCACTACTCAACACACATAACTGCCCACATTGGGAAATGGTAACAAAGGGAGAAAAAAAGAGCATTGCTTTTCAACATTTTCTTCAAAGCATGTTTCCACAAATTGCTTATCTTTTGTGCATACCTCAATTTCTCCTTCAAACTCAGAGGAGTCCAGCAGGGTCACTTTGAAGGGGACGGTTTTAAGTCGTTTGGAGCCTTTCTGGGGGGATTTGAGGTTCTTGTTTGGAGACGTCTTCTCAGACATTTCATCCATTTCTCTGTGTTCGTCCAGATGCTTGGAGTTCTGTTCCTTTAAAAACAGAAAAAAAGACATTTGCCAATCCCAGTATCAGGACAGAACCTTAAGATTCAGAAAGACATGCATTATACTGCACATCCACTATGAACTGCCAAGAGACAACATAGATCAGAAATCCAATCCCAGTAGCCATTAGTGATGAGATCGCTATATAACACAGGCTCCCCACACTCTTTGGAACAAAGGCTTAATAGCTCTGCTTCAGACCAGGCAAAACTGTTGCTCTATCAAGAAATACTGTAAGCTAATGATTCCAGATAAAACTTTGTCATAACAGAGTGGTGAAGTGAAACTGGAATGTCCTTGGTCTGTTCCAGAGGTGAGAAAACCTCATTCAAAATCGCACTGACGTTTGTAATTGTGCTAATGACTAAAAATCCAGCTTAGGAACAGAGCCTTTCTCTACCCTTGTTGTGTGGCTCACTTCATATGTTTACACAGATGATTTTTTTTATAATGAAAAACAATCAAATACTGTTTATTCAATCTTTTTTTCTAAAGTCGCCTTTAACAATCCCATAAGCTCTAGACGCTTGTGGGATAAACACTGCGGCTCAACAGAGGAGCTAGTCTAGAGAGGGCTGTGGACAGAGAGGACAGAACGCTGTAGAAGTTTTTATACAGCTGAGATACAGCTGAAAAAAACGACTGCACTGGTGAGTTTTATGGATATGAACTAAACCAAATTACAAAGCATTCTAAGATCAGTATCTAACTAAACGTTAGGAGCTACTGATCATTTACTGCTAGGTGTGAGTGTTGCCAGTTATCTGAACCGACATCCCCCTTTACATTGAAGAGTAAAAGCTTTTTTATGGACCGTGGTCGACATATCTGACCTTACTCTTGATAAAACGCTGTTTAGTAATGATGTAAACTGAAAACAGATTTTAAATGGGTCCTATTAAACTATTAATTTTGGTAGTTGTGCTACAGTTTGTGATGCTACATTGACTTCCTGTTTACATAGCCAGGGTTGCCAGCTCTTCCACTTTTGGCGGGGGACACACCCGCTCACAGGTTCTGTCTCACACTCGCATGCTGCCCGAAACAGTCTCACGCCAAATAAGAGGAAACCTCAAAGCCACTCATTCATAAAAAATGCGGTTAACTAGGTGAAACAGGCTCTGTCTGCACACAGGAAAAGTTTGAACATGAGGCTTTTTTTTTTCACACATTTCAGCACCAAGATTTGGTCCATGAACACCACAGAGAGAGCAAAGGATGGAGTTTGTCTTGCTTTAGTTGAAAGGAGCGTGCACATAGAGACCCCTCAAAAATAACAAAACACCTTTTTCATGTTGAATTTTGCTCCAGTCACTTTGCTCTACCATTTCACATCTATTACAAATTGAAATGTCCGTAAACATACACCTTTTAATGTGTCATCTGTGACAGGTTAGCTCCATGAGTCTCACCAATAATGTCTTTTCGTACCACTGAATGTTGTCTGACATTAACAAGCCCACTGAAGTTTTCTTTGTTGCTTACAGTTGTTTGTAAGGAGTCTTTCCTCTGAGTTTATTAAACACCTGTAGCTATCAAACGGCAGAAGGATCGATATTTGCCTCTCCTAAGTGAGAGAGCTGCTGTGCACATTTACACACATTTGGCCAAACAGCAGTAACTTAATAATTATTTATAAATATCGATGGGAGTCGTTGCTGTGCAGAGATGAAGCATTTTCCCTCAAACACACCACAGTTTGGTGGTGTTTATTCATTCAGATCGTTTGGGCTTTTTCTTCTGTCAAGGTTTTGTAGGTTTATGGATATTTTCTGGGATATTTTCAACTGAAGCAACTCTTCATATGAAACTATCCACACTGAGGTCTGTTGACATTTTCATCTCCGTGCTTTTGGGGGAGATCTCCCACTCTTACCACACCCAACATCCAGGAGCAAAAAAAAAAAAAAACAGAATCTCACTCCAGTTGGTAGCTGACAGTTGGAAACACAGACATAGCTGATTGATTTGTTGCAGATAGTTTTAGTATTTAACCTGATTTAGCAAAACAATGAGTTTGCAACCAGCTACGAAGAACTTAGTAAAGACTTTGTACCCGATTTATAGGTAGATGGTGAAACCTGATCCTGTAGTGGAATGTTAGAAACTCAATCCAGCTCCTCACTTACTGAGTGAACTACAGGCTAATGTATTCCTGTATTTCTCCTTCACAAAGTCAATGGGAATTCTGTGGCTTTAGCAGTAATCCATTAGCGCATGTGGGGCCATGCTGACCTGTTTGGCCATCTTGCTGTCTGAGGCGGAGTCCTGCATGCCAGCTGCTGCCCCCTGCTGTCTGGTAGGACTCCTGTCTTGCTCTCTTCACCTCTGACTCGGGGCCTGCCTCTGTCGCTTCAACAAAGTAATGCTGACCTGAGAAGAGACAAGAACAACGCAAATATAAAAAAAAAAGCAAAAAAACATCTCAACTGATTAGACCCTTCTCTTCAAAATACCATCAGCATTTCCCATACATTGATTTATTTGTGACAACCCACCACAGTATAAACAATGACTGCCACATATTGATTTCCTATTTTCTTTACTATTTCAAATGGGTAAAATCTTGACAATAGACACATCTGTGTCCAAAACATGATCATGCATGGGAGGAAGGGTTGTTGCTGGCTGTTTCACACAGATGGACAGCTAACAGCTGCCACTCAATATTGAATACTCATGCAAGGGGATAACATCAGTGTTATAATGAACCAGAGGTATTAGCAGAACGGAGTGCCTAGAAACAGTATAAGGTAAATATATATAAGGTATAACCCCTAAATCTAATTCTGTGGGACACACTGACCATGTGAAAAACATGAATGCAAGCTGTCTCTCAAAATCAAGAGAGCTGAGACGAGAGCAGGAGCTGAACCTGGAGACTGTGAAAAATTCAGAATGCATTCACCCCGAAACAATAACAGCACTGGCACCATGATCACCTTCATTACAAACTCTGAAAGCCGTAGCTTCGTGATATAACACAGTTTCTACAGATATAATTCACCTTAATACATCAAGGTCATATACTTTAATTACAGAGTCCCTCACTGTGCCAGATAACAATCATCTATTCAAGCAAGACAAGCTTCGGCACTAAGATGACGATTACCCAAAAAAAAAAAGAATTAGTGAATTAGACCATGAGCTCTTCCATCAGTGCTCATGGCTATCAGTAGTACATTCCTGTAATCACAAAGGTGTTCAACCAAAAAATTGATAAGAGTCTTATCATTAATCCATGAGCAGGTATGTATGTTTGTAATGCTCCAGTCTGTATCGCTCCATGATGCAATGGACTGTGCAACTGCCTCGAAAGCATATCACGTACAATAGTACATCTCAGAGTATAGTCCTCATTCGACAAATCAAATGTGAGCTACATGCTGCCGAGATAAAGACACAAATATGTATACAGTGTAGAGTAGGTGCTTCAAGCGTTGCCCACATCCTGCTTCATCTCCTTCTACTTCACTTTGCCAATTTCTGTGTTGTCCTGGAAATCAGTTGATGCTTGTTCCCTCCTCTTTCAGGTTATACTGTAGGTGTGGGTGGATGGAACAATAACAACAGCTGAAGTGAAAGAAGAGAGAAGCTGGTTCTGTCAGTTTAGAGAGGTGTGTACTGTAAGCATGTCTAAACAGTGGTTCACTAGAAAGATATCAAAGATATTTGAGAAACTGAAACAGTTTTTGTCAGAGTTCGATTAGAAGATCGATACTCTCACATACTCTTACATACGTCCACAGTCCACAGTGAATATAGTATGTGTATGTAAGTATGAAAAGTAAAACTACTCATAATGCAGAATGGGCTGTTTCAGAATAATGTTTGAGGCATTAATGAGTAAGGATCACTTTAATGTTGCAGCTGGTAAAGATGGAGCTAATTTAATGTAATTTATATAGTACAGAGTAGCTTATCCTATAATAACACATCATAATTTAATTTAATTGAATCTAAATCTAACCTTGGCTTGGAGCAGGTGCTTCACAGAGCTCCTACAGGGTTTATTAATGAGCCTTAGAAGTGCTTTGGACAATACCAGGCTAACTCCTACCCTTTCACCAGTCTCTATGCTAAGCTAAGCTAAGCGTTTCCTGCCTGTAGCTTTATATTTACCAGTATGAGAGTAGTACTGATGCAAATAAATGTTTTCTTTCCTAAAAAAAGGCTTACATTAAGCTAAATTTAGCACAAAGTCAAAGACCTTTATGTGCACTATTATGTTTCTTCTAACAAAATAAATATGATTTTGCATGATCATGAAAGACTTGTATCTTTGAAAGACTTGTATGAAAAGAAGTGTATCTTTTCATGTCAGGTTTTGTTTGTAGAAGTGTATTGTACACATTGTAGACTTTTGTGTGACAATTTAGGCTGTTTTCTGACAAGCCTTGTGTCACTGCTGCATCTGTGCATTTGATTTCTTATAAGCCCACGGCTGGGTACGTTTACACGCATGAGGCAAAAAATGTCTTCTAGCCGACAGATCTGATTCCCCACAGCAGATTTCGCTGAATGATTGTTGAATGTCAGAGCAAAGAGGTGAATTATAAAACAGGCCTTTGCCCCATGCGTGTGACGACACAAAAAGCCTGACATCCACTGTGAGTGAAACAGATAGATGAAAATTTCCTGCTGTTAAACTCCACTGTTAAGACGATAGTGTCCATTTCTGGACACTTATCTGATAGAGAAGGAAAAAGAAGCTGCCCATCTGCCCATCCTTAAAACAGTAGTTATCCTGTGGACAGAGATTTCTGTGATCGAGAGTGGATTTTTTTACAGAACCACTCACATTCCCTACCTGATGAAAAACATGCTCATGACCCTGAAACACCTTCCTCCCTGACCTTTTATAAAAGGAAGGCAGGGTACATAATGTGTGAACATTTCCTCAGTGGGATCTGCTCAGCACAGCATGTAAGAATAATGCCTCTGTGTTATCCAGTTCCCTTGGGTACATAATCCAGTCTCTATATGACCCTGGAAGTCTCTCTGCAGCAAATCACATCAACATAATGCACCTGGGGGTTGGCTGACAACTGAGGCAAGAACACAACCGGTTCACACTGGTTCAGAGGAGAGACAACCCTTCTCCGAGTCCCAACCAGGGAAGGTCTTGACATATTGCACGTGGTTAAAGGAGTGTGATATCCCCCTCTTTCCTCCCCCTTCTCTTTCTCTGCTGTGCTATCACAATTGTCCCATTACTTACAATCACAGCGATTTGACAGAAATGAATTCCCCTCTTTGGGGACAAAAGCATGGAGTGGTATGTCCGCTCAGGGCCACATTTCCCCCTGGCTGTCTGATCCAGCTGGGCACTGAGCTATAAGTTCCTAAATCAATTTTCTCTCACTGGCACACAATTGTGGAAGTAAACTCCTTGATTGGAGAGGGAAAACTCTGTCAGGTATGGTACTCTTATGGCGGAGGAAGTGCACATTGAGCGCCGCCACCTCCCAGTCCGAATCAGTCAAGCTGAAAATATCATGCGTCTCCCCTGTGTGCATTACAGGTGCACACTTTCTCATTCTGTCCAAGTCAACAGAAGCTGACGTCCCTCCTCACTTAACATCCATCTGGGCTACATGACACAATGCATTCATCTACTGTCTCAGCTGTGCTGTATTCACAGCAACAAATTACCTGAAAACAGCTCCAGTCTAACAATTTCTGTTCCCCACTGTGCACATTTTTCACTCCTGTTCTTAACACATTAACGAGCACACAGCCAACCATGACACATTTTCTAACCATACCCAAATCGATAGTTACTGTTGCTTTGAAGTGATCATAAGAGATTTGCACGATCCATGTCAGCCAATAATGAAAAAGCCCTTGGCGGACACATGCACATGCACAATGTGAGAATACAAATTACATAATCTAAAGTTGGTTTGTAGTAAATGTGGTCCCTTATTGAGACATTTTCTCATGAAATCAGATTAATTGCCAAATTAACACAGATTGATGTCATAGAGCGAGGCAGTAGAGCCCTGCTAATGCATTAATTTCCCATAACAGACCATTACCCACAATCGCCTCTGTCAGACAGCACCCAAGACCTCTGCAGAGGAGAAGAAAGCACCTTAAAGTGCAGAATACACTGGGTGTTTCCTTTGTTGTGCACAGTGTGCAGTTCACTGACAATGTCTGTCTTTGATATCTGCCATCACTGATAATAATTCATCACAAAGAAAAGCACATTGTTTCCTTGGAGGGTTATGAAACGCTACTCTTCCCTAACAAGCGCAGCCTTGTCTCTTGTTCCTCCTGCCTCTTTCTCTTTTGCTTCATTCTCATCAGAGGTAAGCTTTAATCTAAGTAAGGCAAGCAGAGGGAGAATGAGAGAGGGAGGACGCATGTCTGTGGAAGAGTACTGGCTCGGCTCCGAGATTCAGTTGCCATGGTAACAGCATAGAGTATTCTCTTTTTTCACACCCAATCGTCTCTCTCCTCAGAAGAGTGAGACAACAGAAAGACAAGCTGAACAAGGAGGGAAGATGAGAGGCCAAAATATGAGGCGGCAAGAAAGACAGAGGGATCAAGGATAAACGGAAAATATAAGGAACGACAAGAGGGAGGAAATGAGCTGATGTGGCATCGTGACTCATAGGAAATGTCAAGCAGCCTCCCCTCTGGTTAGCGGTGGAGGGGCTGCACACAGGAGCCGATAGCAGAGATGCAGGCGGCTGCTGCTGCTGCTGCTAACCTGTCCATAACATTTCCCAGCTAATGCAACCTGCTCCACATCTGAGCCCTCACAGTGCACAGGCATCACTGTTTGGCCAACACACAACTCTAATCCCATTGTTCAGTCCATGGCTCTATCCATTAGCACGCACAGGGCACAATGCAGGCGAGTAATCACAAAGAGTAATGCACTGGCAAGAGAGGAAGACAGAATACAATAGCTACAATGCATCCCCTTACTAGCTTGTGAATTATTTGAATTAGCACATATTTAGCATGAATTACTTTTACATAGTGAGTTACGGGTAGATGAATCTTTACAGTCTGTGTTCAACTGCTGTAATACAGTCACATCAATGAACACTCAGGCCTGCAGCTAAGGCTGCTACCCAAAGGTTTCCTCGTGTTACATTAATGTACATTTCACTTTTGAAAGAGAGTCACAAGTGTACTTCATATGTGCTTTTACTACCAGGAATATTCAGGTGTTGACCTTCCAGTTTGAGGTCAGATTCATGTTAGCAGAGTAAAGTATAAGCAAAAGCACTTTGGGTGACTGGTTATAAGTGATGGTAGTCAAGTGGCTGCCACTGCTGCTGCCAGCTGGCAACATCAATGTTTCTGTGCCCTTACTTGTGATCCTTCCAGCCTGTATAACTGTTATAATCCACAATCCACACAGAATTATCTCATTAACCACCTAAATGCAGCAGGTTGTAACTTAAAATGGAGAAAACAGAAATATGAAAGTAGAGACCATCTTGAGATGGGATCACACTACCCACAACATCCATCCACATGTTGACATTCTGACCCATGAGTACTCAGCAGTCATTACTACTTTATTACATGAGTGCTCTGTACTCATGGGTCTAACCACACCCAACTTTGAAATCGGCCTTCAGTTTGATCTCAACTACACAAGTGTAAAGTTGTTTATAGGCTTTGAAACGGATGTTGCTCATGGACCATTTCCCTTCATTGATCTGTCTGTTCTCTGCTGGTAAAGAGGTATGTCATTCAGATTAAGTAAAATCAGCTCCTGGACTGTTTTCCTCTCTGTGCCTTCTGTCATTGCTACGGTCACATAGTAAACTCTGGTGGAAAGGTAGTTTAGCATGGTAACATGTTGCTAATTTGCACTAACAACAAAGTCCTTAGTTAAGGCTGATTTTTTTCAGGTATACAGTAATACACCAAGGTATTGACATAACAATGGTGCTACATAAAAAGTGAGGTGGATCAACGAAATGCCGACATGAGCAGACATGAATATCTGCTCCAAAGTTCATGGCAACCTATCAAATAGTTGTCCAAACATTTCACTCAAAACCACAAAGGATGATTTTCAGAGAGAAAATAACCAGCATCTCCTCCCTCCTCCATGGCACAGGCCCCACATGCTTTTGCAAATATAAAATGTGATGCTGGAACTTTCGTGAACTTTCTGAGGTCACTGGGAATCTGCTACTGCACTGGGCAGTAAAATCTGAACACCTCATCATGTTGTCAACAACTCTTCCTCCTAGAAAGCTGCAGCGCTTCTGTCTGGCATGCCTCAGCCCTACTGATCCAAAGCACACTGCGACACGCTGGTGAGAGTCCATACAATCACTCAGACAGAAGGATGGGAGGCTCAAGGACACTGTTCTCATTTGCCAACATCCCACATAAACACACGGCCTATCATAAACACTGACAACCCGTGTAACACTGATGGGAGCAACTAAGGCATCGCCATCACAAAGCACTGCATGTTAGGCGATGCAGCGTGTTTTCCTACTCATGATTTACGTAACTTTATTGGGTCAGCTGCAGCCAATGGGTGGTGACAGATGAGGCATGAGTGGAAAGACTGAGGCTGAAGTAAAGCGCGTCAACAACAACTGCACGACTCTTCAAGCTTCACATTCCTGCAGTAGGTTTGGAATCACCCCCAGAGAAAAAAAGACTACAGGGACCACATTTCTTCTATACAGCTGTAGTAAAGCTGGGAACACGTGCTCGCCTTCCTCTCACCAGACTAGATATCTGAATGCAAAGCAGGCCAGGGTTTGGCACTTTGCTAAATTAAAGGTGTTCGCTCTCAGAGGAATATCAACACACACAGTTGTAGATACTGTAGAGAGCAGAATTACCAAGAGCCAGCAGCACCTTGAGAGACATCATTCTGTCACAGTGTATCTAATGGAAACTGACCTTTCTCATGCTGTGCCGGAGACCACTGGTGCATGCACGAGGAGGGAGCCTCAGCGCTGACGGGTTTGTCCCTGAAGCTGCCAGACGCTGCACACCACAGGGACTACAAATGCAAAGTTTTTTCCCGTTTCCTCTATCGTCTCCCTCTCTCACAGCTGATAATGTGATAAATGAGCAAAAGCAGCATAGCTAAAGTGAGACATAGCAGTTCGAGAGCATGCTAACGGACGTTTAGAGCTGGCAAACGAGGACATGGGTGTGGGAACACAAGGGCGGTTTGAACAGGCATCATCATGAACCTCGGGGGCAGGGAGACACATGGTGGCAAGACAAAGCTTGTTGGCTTGTAAGTACACTGTCAAAACTGTGCTAAATTCTTAGAAGCATAAATGACACACAGATCTATGCTACTTAAAGGCATTACCTTCAAATGCTTCTTTTTCAGATATTCTCTTTTGTATCTTGTGAAAGTTCAGGCAACAATTGCCAAAGTCGCTTCCAAAACAAGTCTTCCAGCCGTTTTTGTTTCTTCTCACCGCCCACTTTATGTCTGCATAATTATTATTTCATGGCAAAAGCTCAAATTCTCTTCAACAAATGGAAATAATTTGAATACCCTTTGTACTAATAATGAAAAACACAGTTTGTTCCACTTGTAAGCCTTAAATGCATACAATATGCTGCATGTAAATTAATCTTGAGTCCCATGCTTTGAGATGCAAGCATATGTGCCTCCTGTTTTATCAGTTCCTGTCAAAAAGTGCTGTCACAAAGGCCAGTGTGTAATTGTCTTGGTGTGAAGCCTCTGCTGTGCTAGAGATAATGAGAGACTGTCACAATGGTTGCACTTCCCAAACCAGATTCTCTACCACTATAATCTCTGAACACGAAAATTATTTCCTGTAGCTAAGAACCACAATTATAGCTGGGTTTTTTTTTTGTTTTGTTTTTTCGTTTTTTTTGTGGCTTTTGTTAAAGTGCTGAGGACAGAACAACAGACGGGTCAGTGCGGTTTGGATAATGTTGTCTTCAGTGATTTTAGCACCTGGGAGAATCTGTACTTGCAAGCATTTTTCCAGTTTAGTGTAGCAGGGTTAAAGGTAATTTGTTGACAAACAGTGATAAGAATCATCAAGATGCTGACTACATTATAATATAAGTTGTTAGTCTGCCAGCAGGTATACTCAGAAGCTGTTCACATGTTGAAACCTACAACACAAGATACTCAAGCAGCCTACCACTCACCAGAGTCCCAGACAAGCTGCTGTTTGTTCTCCATTAGATAAAGACGCGCCCGTCTGTGCCACAGTTCAAGTCACGCCGTCAATAAATCCACATCTCTCAATTTCAAACAGAACACGTCTGATGACCCAAACTGCTTGAAGTTTTGCCTCAGCACAGCACACGCGGTTGGTCTCACCCTCATTTTGCCTTTCTCTTTGAAGAAATACACAAACACACACACACATCCTCCCACACAACGCACTCTCACTTTCCCTTTGATTAAACTTTCTGCATTAGGACTACATTCATTTATTTTTGTTTTTGTGCTTATGTATAGAATTCATATTTATTACAATATTGTTTTTCAACTGTCAGTCTCTAGTTTTTCTTCTCTCACCTGCACTGTGTTGCACTGTTTACTGTATCTCGTAATTATGTTTATTTTTATGCAGAAATAAATCAACTGCCTTGCAATCAGTTTGAAAGCAGACAATGATTGCAGGAGCATTTGCTGACAACATAAGCCACAATTTAAGCCCCTTTCAGACCTGCAGCTTGATGTGATGACAATTTGACAGGTTCTGCTCAGGCCCGAATAATGTCTGATTTACTTTAATGTAAATATCCCACAAACAATGTTTCTGTGACATAGTAAATTTTCTGTAACACTTCCAACACTACATAAATCCTGCTAACTGATACACTCACACATTACATTGAATAAGGCACTTTGTGTCTTTGTGCCGAGGGGAAATGCTGAAATAGGTCATAATCGGTGGGATCATAACTACGAATGACCCTTTTCAAATTACACATTATATTTTAACCTATTCCTCATATAGCAGCAATAAATTTAGGCTTGCACCATGAGACAACTGAAAACACTACTTCCTTGATATCATCATTTTCCAACACAGCTCTGTCCTTCAGCAGTGGTGCCAAATATCATACAAGAATGTGACTATATATCATGTCTGAGCAAAACCATAACAAAATCAATCAAGTCAAGACAATCAAGTCAGTGACACCTACTGTGTGTCTGAATGACAAAAAAAGACCCTTTAACATAAGTATGAAGCCATTAATGTCATATAGTCAATGTCTGAAAAGGACTTTATTTAAGTTTTGGCAAATTCACTGAGTGGGTGTAATCCACTAATTAGAATTGCACATTTTAATCTCAGTAATCAGTACCTTATTACATACAGCACAGTCATTCATTCATGCCATTAAATTGTTCCTGGACATCGTAGTTTAAAGCATTTAGCCATCAGTTTGGAATCTACATCTCTCCAGTCCATAGTAACAGCTGCCTACGTCTGTTGTGAAACCCATCCCTTCCAACTGGGAAGTTGCAAGTCTTGCCTCATGACCCTGTTGTAAGCACTGACACAATACCTTGCTTTGTTTCCCACAGTGTTAGCCTGGCTGGCGCAAGGCTCAGATTAGCTTTCGCTTTTAGTGGAAAACTGATCTGCACACAGGATTTCTTTAAAATGTACTCCACTCTAAATCAGAGCTCCATTTTGGTGCCTTTCCAATGACAAAAAAAATAGCATATTTCATCTTTTAGGGTGTTTTCTTCATACACTTTCGAAGTCAATCTATGCTTTCACTCAAAAATATTGCTTTTATTCATTACAGATATCAGTGCTGTGTCTGTCCAGCACAAGAAAGTCACGATCAAACCTTGTGTCAACCTGCATATGCATAATATTATGTTAATGGTCATGCTCAACTGCCCTTTTGCAAGCTCATGCCCTTGTAACAGAGTTCATCAGAAAGAGCTGCAGGTCGCCTGTGGGAATAAATCCAGACAGAACAACACAGCCACAAGCTGCAGTTATCTTTCGTAGGAAGGACACAGCTAACTGCCTCATAACGCTGCGCTGCCATTTATACACACAGCGGTCACCTCAAAGGTGGTTTTTCCAATTTCCTCTCACCCTTAGAAGTCGTGGAGAACGTCATAAATCAACAGGGAAATGGTGGGTGTCAGGAGGCCTCACAGCACGACTCATCTCTTCACAGGTCGCCTTGAGTTATAGTCACAGTCTTTTACTGTATTCATCTCAGTGAATCGATAGGTCATCTGGCAGTACACAGGACGTATTGTTCTGATCCCCATGAGCATTTTTTATAAAATCCCACTGAATTTGGGATCAGTGCAGAATTCCTGGAAACTCGACTACAGAGAATTACAACAATCTACACAGAAAAGTCAAAATCATTTTATGTTGACCTTTCCGAGTTAACGGAATTATCGTGAGAGGCAATGGTTCATAGTACAGGAAGCAAATTATCTTGCCTTGGTTGCAGATAAAAGATGTTATTTTCATCCTCGGAACATACAGAATTTCTATAAGTCTTAATGGCTGCAGACTTTCAGAAAAACAAAGCAAAAAAACCAAAAAAAAAACAACTACAGTGTGTGCCGAACACTTCGGGAAACTTTGCTGGATGCATGCTATTTCGGCACAAATGGGCCTCCTGCTAGCTCCCAGTGGCAGCACTCTCTGCCAGCTGAACACATCCTGCTGCTGCCCAGCTAGCTAGAGCAGCACTCAGCCACTGTTGGCTAATGGACTGGTTAAAGTGAGAGAAGGCAGAGTGACTGTGGGCCTGTCCGTCAGTATGGCTGGCGTGCCGCAGGTGCAGACTGTCACCACACAAAGAGGCAGCGGCTGGAGCGGATGAATCAGTGTGTAAGTGTTTGTTTGCTTGCCTGCTTTTCTCCCCACCGCTTCTTCTTCACACACACAGACACACTCTCAGGCCCCTAAGCTTTTCCATTTTCTGACGAGAGCGGGGCACACTCCAAAATATTTTGGCTACAAGCCGATTCACATTCTCCATGCCAGGATGCAGAGAAAGAAGCCGTGGCATGGCTATCTAAGGCTCTTCCACATGCGTGCAAAATACTGCAGTGCTACGACGGTGTGAGGAGAGGACGTGCAGAGAAGAGGGGAGAGACAAACGTGTGCAGTGTCTCTGTAACAAATTACCAAACTGATCCACAACCACGAGATTATTTCACACAAAACACTATGGCAACAGAGCCTGCAGCATCACCCACTGTCCCTGTCATGGCCCATTTGAAGCTCGTTCCCCAGTGCCCATGGGAGAAGGTGGCACAAGGCCACACCATATGGTATTTCTATGTGGCGGGTTGCAACACTCTACAGGAGAGCCGCGCTGTAAGAGGAAGGATCCTGTCTATGGGACTAATTAATGTCTCTGTGATCTGGGAGGTTTTCTCCATAACCGGGCCACAGACCACACTGCACCTTTACTGGGCTGTTCAAACACACAAGAAGGCATCCCGCTTTACATGTAGAGCAGATGGTGGCTGATTTTGACTACAGATGAAGACACAAGGTTTGGAAAGAGGCGTGTCTGAGGCTGTTGCATTTTGTCTCTCTTTTCCCTTCTCTCTTTCTTTCTGTTTCTCCACCAGTGCCCTCTGTGATCTGATAGGCCTGGAATAATAAGCAGTTAGCCTGTTATCTGCTAACAGCTCCATTACAGTATGCAGATAAAGCTGCACAGATCTCAGCAGGTGCAACCCAGCAGCAGTGCTCTGTAATAACAGTGGAAGCTGTCACACTGACATGTAATTATCATGTGCTGAGGCTGAGACTGGCTTTAAAAAAAATCATCAGAATGTCAAGTCCTAAAATTACCTTCAACATGTTTAGAATTTATATTAAGGTTGTACTGATAAGACGTTCACTACTAGGTGGGCGGCTCTGTTAACAACTGGACTTAGGTGTCAGTGCATTAGGTAATAAAACCAACGAGGACTGAAGCTGATAGATGTTTATATATTTAATCCGAGTTCAGCCACTTCTTGGCCCATACAGGGTTTTAATTTTTCAATTAAAGAATAGATAAACGTACCTGGAAATGTATCTGTTAATTCTGATCATCATAAAATGTATGAAAATTTGGCTTTAAAAACGTCCTTTGAACTGCAAACACTAGAGATGGGCCACATGTACGAAGGCTTTTGCATGTTTTTCAGGCACACGTGTGACGTGTTCTGTATTCTGACTTTTCACAGAAATCTGCAGTAAATGTCAGTAGACAAAGAGTGAGCGTAGCACAGATGTGACTAGGGAGCTGCACTGACTCAGTTGACTAAAAATGACTAAAAAGAAAACAAGCAACAACAAATGACAGCACAATGTCTGAAGATTTCATAAAGGCAAGGGAGCTGTGGTTCATTAAAATCAAACTGGAACGTGATGTTCAGTGAACTGTGAAATCACTACAGGTTATGATAGCACTCTAAAGACAAGACATTTACAATTTGCATTGGGCCATATGCAATGGTGAGGTATCAACCATATCAACAAACAACATCTCTACCCTCCACCTGCTCTGCTGTGAGCTCAGCTGTGCTGGGTGTTGGAGGTGGATGATTCCAATCTCGAGACTTTTTGTTTTTTGTGGTAGTGGTGCGCTCCAGCATCCCTTTTGGTTCTTTATTGAGTGTGTTTGGTTGTTATTTAATTAGACACATCGGCTCTCTTCGACTGTACTTCTGACAAAGAACCTGCTCAACAAGTGTTTGCTGTACTTTTAAACCGCCCTCCCTGTTACCACAGTAACCACAGGTGTTGCCAAATCAAACTCAGAATATTTTGGATACACAGGGACTTAAAATGCAGATAAAAACTGGCTTCAAACCATCTGCTACTTTTTTAAACTTTTTCATTTTTTGATAAAACTTTGTAAAAACACAATTTCAAACTTCTTTTTCAATCTGTGGTTGTTTTACCCTCCTGATGCTTTTTACCCAACTTTTTTATTCAGCACCACTTCACTATTGCCAACACCGCAAACCCCACTGAAGCAAGAAGAAGCTGCCCAACATGAAAGAGCACCATCGTCCACAGCATTCTGTAGTGCAAGGCACAGAGCGTGAGTCAAAACGAGAAGCTGAATCCAGACTCTAATCAAAGATTATCCAGTTTCAACAAACCATAGATCTGAACTCTGTTCACAGCATCCAGGAGATGAAATGGCACACAGATAAATGCTCAAACTCAAAAAGTGTGTGTGTGTGAGTGTGTGTGTGTGTGTGTGTGTGTGTGTGTGTGTGTGTGTGTGTGTGTGTTTGTGTGTACTTGTATATGTGTGTGACTCTTGTTACTGAGTGTTTGTTTGCTCTCCATGGTATGAGATTTGTCACAGCACACTCTTTGCTGCCATCGATCTGTCCTCCTCAAAGTGTCCTCTGTTGCTTGTCCTTAAAAAGCAACACAGAGAGAAGGTTCTGTGCGGGCCCCAGCCCTGTACAACATCTGTGCCACAATCTGCCAGCGGGGGCAGAGCATTTATGCCACACGGTTAGACAGAAACACACTGAAGTCAGAGGACAGAGCCACATAAACTGCTCCAGACCAAGGTCGGTTAGAAGCAGACTATAGCACTCAGAAGGATTCCCGTCTTTCTGACTGAAAATGTTAAATGATCAGTTTGAGTGAATTTGACATTGATCTTTCAACATGCAGAATAATAAGGAATGTAAACAAATGTATAACACGCTGCAGAAACATAATGACATCAGTCACTATAATCAGACGTAGTTTAAATACTTATATCACTTCAAAGGAAGCAGAAGGGTTTGGGCAATTTATGTGGCTATTAGCTGCTAATCCTACTTTAAGGCTGCAAGTATTATTTTCAAAGTCAACTCATAATCTAGCTTTTGTCTAATTGCCTTAATGTCAAAAACAATAACAAAAGACACAAAAGCTGAAAATCCTCACTTTTGAGAAAAAGCCAAGAAGCAGATCTTTGGCATTTTTGCTTCATAGACGACTTGAACAATTAATCGATTAGCAAAATTGTCATTCTGTTCATTTTTGGTTGCTGCAGGGAAAGGGCAGAAGAAGTTTTGTTGCGTTTTATGGCTGACATAACTGCACAGTTTGGGATTTTCTCAACGCCGCCTCAGAGGTGCAAAACAATGGGTATTGTATAGAAGGGCAGCCAATAGACTGTTCCACATCTCATTAAGATGTTTCCTCGCATCTCTTTTTGATTCACCACTGAAAAACCAAATTAAAGATGAGACTGACTCTAAAACCCATTTATCTTCCTCTGCAAATATGCAGGCTGATTATAACAGAGAGAAAGACAGAGGCTGTCTTCTCCAATTTAAAGTAAACCCACTACTGCTGCACTCAAGTCTCTACTGACTTAAAGTACTGTAATCAAGATGAAGAAGAAAGCTGAAGTGTCACTTAGTTGTAAGAGCCTGAAAAAAAGACTCTAATAAAGTCTAAAACACTCTTGGTCAGATTATTATTAAGTTATTTCCATCAAGACAAACAGACTGATAGTATCCAGCACAGTGTGCTGATCATTTCAATTCTTTTTGTCTCACAGAAGTTTTAAAAATTCAGTGTCTTAAAGTAGGATTTACAAGAAGACCCCATGTATCTAGAGTGCCTGTGAACAAATCCTTAAGGAAATCGACCCCTTACAGTTTTAAGTTTGCACATTAAAGCGGTATTCATCAGGACTGTGTAAAATGTGTGCAGTACAAGAGACGTGTGGCTCATGGAGGGCACTGGAGAGGGGAAAAGGCACAACAGTGCCATTGTTATGACAGTGAAGAAGTGCTTTTACTCCATCCTGTTAAACACAAGCTCCTGCAGTTTCTAGATTTAAGATTTTCACATCTCAGCTTCAGATTTACAACCACGCTGACCTCAGAGCAGGTTCAGCCTCACACACTGGAAACACCACACACTCCTGGAAAAGGGTGTGTGGCCAAAATCTGATTTTAGACAAAAAGAAAGCCTGATGATTTAGTTCAGTCTGATTTATGGAATATGAAAACAGTCCAGAGAAAACACAGTCATACCTCACTGTGACTTTGATCATGGATGAAAGCTAATAATTATAAGACTCTTCAGTGTGATTTAAAAAACAAAAATCAAAGTGGTGAGAAATACACAACACTCCAGGGAGTCTTGTTTTAAATATGCTAGATGGAAACACAATATGCACGAATGCTGGTGAAAGAACAAAATATGTCTTCATCTTTAGTCACTTTTGAATCTAACCCCTACAAAACATTGACATTTTAACATCTTTGACATCTTAACATTTTGATTTGATGTTGTTCCGCTGGGTAAATCTGTGTTTTAGTTTCAAATATTAAAACCAAATAGCCTCTGATTCAAACAGACTTCTTGAAAGATATTCCATGTACCAGTTTAACCCCTGCAAATTAATCACATCACTATGCCCATATTCAGTTGCAGAACCAATGAACACTTTGGCTGGCACTTGAGTCTTATCTTGTTCTGCCTTTAAGCTGGAGGCATCTTGAGTCTATAAATACAATGAATAAACTGTTTACAGCAGCAATCCTGAGTGAGAGAGACATCCTGGGGCAAGATGTGAGACATTTACTAAGAGAAGTGATTCTGCATTTATTCACTCTTGTGATGTGCAGTGCTGGATGTCCACACAGCAAACGCTACAGCCTGACAAGTTAAGACGAGACTAGCAGAATTCCCCCAAACTCCAACCCAGTCTCTTTATGAAGGACTTCCGAGCCGCCTTAAGTCTCTTTCCTGCATTCACCACCAAGACAGGCCCAGCCCGTACTTCTGCCAAAGTGCCAGCCAGCCTCTTTTCAAATAATCTGGTCCTTTAGACCACATTTTACTCTGCCATTGCCACATGGTATATGAAGAAGTGCTCTATTGTGCCACACTTTACAGTCTCAGGAGGAGAAAAACAACATTCCAAGTGTAAACCCGGAGGGAGAAATAATCCATGGGCTGACACAGTTATGCAACGTGAAGTTACTCCAGAATTTGCCTGGAGTTCACACTGGGACATCCAGCAGACTCCTCACTGCCTCCATGAGCATGCATTCTTACTGGGAAATTACACAGAGGAGATGTTCTCACACACACATACACGCACACACACAGTGTAAAATATACACACAGCACAGCTGATGTTAAAACAACTTAAGTCTCACTTTGTCCACTTGGACAACAAACACAGTGTGGGCGCACACACTGAGACCGACTTGACCTTGTTACTGCTGTTTGCACACACACAGACAAACACACAATTACACATCAGCTACTGCATTGTGTTAAGATGAAGGCACGAATGCTCATCCAATCTCTGCTATCCTCCCACTAAGGGCAAGAGCCACAGGAAACTTACTGCATCAGTCTGTGTGTGTATACTTGTATTTCTGTCTTTGTGAGGACCCACAGGTGTGTGTGTGTGTGTGTGTGTGTGTGTGTGTGTGTGTGTGTGTGTGTGTGTGTGTGTGTGTGTGTGTGTG
>JBBMJY010000018.1:4196598-4212507 GCA_037833715.1 Toxotes lorentzi | reverse complement strand
GTGTGTGTGTGTGTGTGTGTGTGTGTGTGTGTGTGTGTGTGTGTGTGTGTGTGTGTGTGTGAGTGTGTGTGTGTGTGCCTGTTCTTCCCCTGCACTGTTAGTCACCTCAGAGACCCTCACAGATCAATACCAGAAAGCATTACACATAATCTCCTGTTTAATATGCTTGTCCTGAGCCCCGGGTATAGTTGGAACCTTTACTAAAAACCTGCCAGTTACAAAATCTATCAATCTGTGCTAAACAAGGGCTGACCTAGAACCTGAGTGGATGAATAATTGAGGAGGAGAGGAGGGTCTCAGTGCCGCAAGCACCCTACCCATAATTCCTCTCGATCACCAAACCTTGTAAATTATCTACGAGAATACTCAGCGGCACAAGAAGCTACTTATCGTGTGATGCGACTTGTCGATGTTCAAGTCCCTTATGTGTACCGTGATGTTCTACATTCATACTGATGTTTGTCTCTGTTTATTAGGAACTATCAGAGGATGTTCAGATCAGCAGCTTCTTCGCTTTTTACGATTCCCCTCCTTACTCCTGTGTGCACCCTCTTGAATAATGCATTCCTCTACTAAAAGGCAACTTCTGTGTCCTCCTTAAGACATGAAGAGTCAGCCTGTGACACCTCTAAAGAACACTACAAGGAGAAATGCAACTAATGCGAGCAGAAGGGGATCTTTTTTGCCCTCTTTTTCCCAAAACTTTGAGTCTGCCTTAAAATGAAAGCCATTTTCAAATGTAAGACTTCTCTGATTATCTGAAGGTCTTCTTGGATCTATTAGTGGATGCAACCCATATCAGATATGAGAACTGACAGCGAGGTTTAATAGAGGAATGCACAGCGGAGGAACAGCCAAGTTTCTAATGCATGTTTGTGGTGACACCGCTCTCATGTTGTCTGTTGGTCTTAAAGCCAACTTAAAAATGATCAAACCTAAGCCAATTTCTAGTAAGTCACTATTTATAAAGTGAATATAAATGGTTATTAAATAATTTACTCATGATTTATAGATTATTTATAACACCTTAAGAAGGGCTGCCAGGTTGTGAAAAATGTCTAGCTGGTTAGTCATTAAAAATGAAGTAATTTCTCATGTTCTAGCCCATCAAGTCTGCAGGTACAAATGTGAATAATTTATTCATAAAGGGTAATAAAATCTGCAGTTATATATGTTTATAAAGTCATTTATAGAGGATCATACATCCCACAGTTTCCAAACAGACATCAGCAAATTTTAGTAAGTCATCTGCATACAGTAAATGTTAATTGTTAGAAATGTCATTGATAAATGGTTTTTACAACGACTTCGACCAACTACAGTCATACATTAAATAGTCAATGAAAAGACTATTGGCCAAATGCCCTGAAGCATTTTTCCAGGGGGTCAGAGGTCAAATGGGATTTGACCTCTGACAAATGGGGGGGCAAACCTGGTGTATTAAAAAGCCAAAGTGTCCTGCTGGAACCCAAAACTTGTTCTCAGCAATGGCTTATAACTACTATATGAAGCATCAGTAAAAGATTTATTGGTCATTAATATACTCAGTACGTAACTTAGAAACCATTTCTAAATGGTGTTTATTGGTAACAAGCCTTTGGATGCAGTTGTGTGTTTTGGGAAAGCCAGCAAGGACTTTATCATGAGATAATGGTACATGCAAGAAACAGAAAGATGGCAACAATACTGTTTGATTTTAACACTTGCTCCCATGTCTTTCACAACAGACACATGGCTGTTGAACTGAAGATTCATTGCCATCGGTGTCAAAGCTGACAGCTGTCCATGTTCAAATACAAGGGGGATATCATGTGCTACAGATCCAAGAATAGAAAAAAATGGTGTTAGATGTCACATGAGAGGACTAATCTGCATTTATAGACTGTATCTGATAAATGCAGTCTTTCAAAGCCAGCCCACAAATTTCACTTTATTCACTGGGGGAAAAACAGGTTTAGGCTTGGGGGCATTGTAAGCAGTCATGGAAATAATATTAATTTGCAACAAATGGATCATGATTTAACCAGTGAGAACTACAAATCACATTTTGACATTTTCTGCGTGGATATTTTTCAGACAAATGAACAAAAAAAAGTAGGCTATTTCCAGAAGGCTTCACATTTAACTAGTAGCCTTGCTAATTTGGACTTAACATGAAGAGTATTCATTAATATTGCAGTACTAGGTCTACTAGGTCAGTACATATCTCTATCAGCCCCTTTAACGCAGAAGCAGCAGACAGGACACCATTAACAAAAGCTGACTGTAAATCATCTGGACATAGTGGATCTCGTACAGCAAGAAGAGGCAGCAGCACACAAAAACAAAAACACCTTTCAATTCTCTGCCTCGAACTTTCATGGAATAGCTGGCAGCCTGCCACTTTGAAATAAGAGAGGCTGAATGTGCTGACCCAGCACTCTGTAGGTAAATGGTTATCTGTCCTGTCAGCCTCGTCTGTGGGGGGATTGTATGCTATAGTAGACACTCTCTCTCTCTCTCGTGCACACACACACTCCTATGCAGACAAAACGCGGTCCTTGAGTATTTGCTGTGGATGATTGAGATCGGCTGAGAGAGGTGCAAGTACAATCAACTAAGTGGACATTTTTCTCCAAACAATTTCTTTGCCAGACCTTTCTCCAGGAACTGTCTGCCACACTGATGAAAAAGAGTCAAAGCTGCATGACCGTTACTTAAATTAGGGTCAGACCAATACAGCAGTGCGCCAATTTGACTGCTCTTTTTATTTAAAATTAGATAATAACATTGTCATGTCATCTACTGGAAACTTAATGATTCCGTCTCACATACAACAGCTAATATAATCAATCTTAAGTCTACTCCTCATAACAGTGAACCATTACGTCATAATTATATAAATAGATATGTTGTTATTAAACTTGCTTGTATTACAGATGGCTGACCAGACAAATGATTACAGAGCGATATGAAGGGATTTTAACCAGCTGAAACATTTGTAGTCTGCTGCATTCCAGAAGTGCCGCATGGCGGTGGTATGCCTCCGCACATTTGGGTGCCTGTTTGTAGCAGATGTAGAGGTAGAGGTTATGGGTGTTTTGTAGTGATAATGGCAATGTTTGAAGAGGTTGACCTTGACCTTTGACCTCAAACCTCCAAAATCTACTCACATTTGTGCAAACTTTGAAGAACATGCTTCAAAGTATTCTTCAGATATCACAATTCACCTGCATAAAATTAAATGTACAATCACAGTGACCATGACCTTTGACCTCTGACCTCCAAAATCTACTCAGTTCATCCTTGACACACAGTTGACATTTGTGCAAAGTTTGAAAGCCATCCCTCAAACGGTTCTTACAATATCGCATTACCATGCAAAACATAAATATGGTCATAGTGACCTTGCCCTTTGACCTATGACCTCAAAACTCCTTTCGGATCTGCCTTAAGTCACAGTCAACATTTGTGCAAAGTTTGACAGAGAGACCTCAAAGCGTTCTTGAGATATTGCGCATAGAAGAACAGACGGAAGGCCGGACAACCCGAAAACATAATCCCTCCAGCCTTGGCAATTGCAAGCGCGGAGGCATATTTAAAAAAACAAACAAAAAAAAAAGCCCTGCCTCAATCTAACTTAAAGAACAGTCAACCCATCAAAAAAATTGCACTTTTATTAGTTTTACCATCACATGATGGTCTGTAATTCCATTTTGTTTTTCCAGCAAGACAAGAATGGGAGTCTGCAGTAAACAGAAACCTTGTTGTGCAATAACCAGAATTTCAATATTACTTGCATAACAAAGGGGGAAAAACTTAATGCACTATTGAGTTTTGTTTAATATGTTAACAAAAAGTGCTCTGCCGGTTTAATTTCAAAGTCACATTCAGAAGCCTCGGGGTGAATATGTGCAGACTAAAACAGTTAAAGGAGATTTCAGTCAGGATCTGGCCAGAAGACAACAATACTGAGCGTAAAATTCAAACAGAGGCAAGGAGCTGAAAACATGAAATCAATATCTGTCCAGCAAATTTTGAACTAAATACCAGTTCAAAACTGGCTGACAAACTGCTGCCAGAAGCAAAGCACAGAAGAATTTCACTCAAAGAGCCAACAGAGACAGAGAGCCTGCTGAAATATCTGAGGAGTGGAAAGAGTGAACTGAAGCTGTCCTGTGGGTAACTGTCACCTATTCACATATTAAGATATTCACTCACTCATTAACACAAATGTCAACAACCACAGCTGAATTTTCAGTTCAGGGCAGAGGCACTTTAAGATGCAGTTCTTCTAATTGTCAAGATACAAAATATGCTAGCTACAAAAATACTTTGACTGCACTGAAGTCAACTGAAAAACCCTCAAATCTTCTGACTTTAATCCTCAGTGGATACTTTTACACATTCTAATACCTGTGGTTTCAGTAATCTTTCCATTAAGAAGACAATAAAGCTTGGTTAGCTAGCATTTTCATGACGATTTAGAGATACATTAAACAATTTGTTTAACGTTTTTCTTTAGAAGCTTTGGGGTAAAAGGTGTGTGTTACATATGTACAGTTGGTTTAAATATGTAGCAGTACAGCTGTGTCACAGTTGCCCTTTTTGTGACCTATTTACCTAATGAACCAAAAATTCCAATAATCACTGTCCTTCCAGCTCTGTTCTGAACGGGCAACACCTTGTTGCCACTATCTCCACTGTATTCATAAGCTTCTTGCTAAGCAGGTAACATACTATAAGTTCATCAGAGTGTCTTAACTGAAACGGTCTCCTGCAGCGTCTAAAATTAAGATGAGCAGTTGATGAGCAGTGAGAGTGAATCCAAACAGCTCATTTGCTTTAAAACCAAAACAGTCTGCTAAAAGATGCTACAATGCTCCATAGAGCTAAGCATAACGGCAGAGCTGAGAGTGACATATCACATATTCATTTGAGCCGTTGTTTGTATAAAATATTGGTTTGTGCAGCTTTAACCAAATTGCTTGACTGAGCTGTCACATTCATTTATGGTGGCTGCTGCTTGCTCGCTATACCCCAGCTTTCACCAAGCCTCATTGCCCTATTTCTGGCTTTCTGCCTCTAATATATCCCATCAGAAACTTAAATGGGAGATGTTAAATAGACTACAGCACTGTGCAAAGGTTCTGGGCACTAAAAGTAAAGAGAGGATGCTTTCAAAAAGAAAAATGCCATGAATAGTTCTTATTCATCAGTTAACTTCAAAGTACAGCAAACAGAATTAAATCAAATCCTTATTTGGTGTGACCACCCTTTGCCTTTAAAACAGCACCAGTTTTCCTTGTTCCAAGCCTGTTGAAGAACTTGCCACAGTTCTTCTGTGGGTTTACACTGTCTCAGTGATTTCTGTCTCTTCATCACAGTAGGAGACAGAAATGGCTGCATGCTTGAGGTTATTGTCATGCTGTAGAATGAATTTGGGAAAGATCAGACGCCACACTCCTAAAACTCTAACACAGTACTGTATGTAGTATAAGTATTGTGTTTTTACTTGTAAGTATTTCTTGAGTGGAATCCAGGTGATGCCTGCAGCGGTGCCAAATCAATGATGCAGTATTTCCTTGTTCTTTCATAGAAAAACTGACTTTTAGGTCTTAGTTTTTCTAGTGCTATCACTGTCAAAATGATATTCTTACATCTTCTTGCATCAGTTCTGTTATCTTTATGACGTGGAATTTGTATTGTATTGTATTGCACTGTATAAACCGGGCAGCATGTTGGTGCAGTGGTTAGGTGTTAGAAGGCCCTGGGTCAGACTCTCAGCCCTGCTCGTGTCGATTCTCGATTTGGCATGATCTGTGTGGGTTTCCCCTGGCTGCCCCCATAAGTCATCCATTTGGTATTAAAAATACTGTTGCCATTGCTGTTGGATTAGGTAACTGAATTGGACCTCATCCCATGGCACTGAAGAATGATTGACCTCTGTTCCAAAGAAGTTAGGATGGGTCAAATGCAGAGGACGAATTCACCCACAGGGGTCAACAAGTAAACTTTTTTCCAACTGGCAAATAGCATTAGCCAGCAGCTCATTCAGACCTTAATAAACAGCTCTGACACATAAAGGACTGACAAAGTGATGGAGTTTTAGATTTTGACTAAAAGCTTACACACCCCTGGCTGTTGAAGAGGTATTGTAATAACCTTGAGAAGATGGTTAAATTGAGATTCTATCAAATAAGTATGAAGGATGACTCAATGTCAGACAGCCCTGATTGATGCAGTGATAAAAAGCCTTGCTCCAAATCTGACATTGATCTTTGCTTCCTGCTCTCGACTTCTGCTAAATTCTGTTCAGCTGGGTAAACAAAAGAGATGGCTAATAACCTGTCGCCCTGTTTAATCAATGCTCTCTCCAAGTCTGTCCAAGATGCCCATGTCACATCGATACGAGAATCATGGAAATTTGGAGAGGTGACCGAAGTGCCCTCAGAGGGCAGAAAGTGGGCAGTGAAAGTGGTGAAGCGACCAGAAACATATTCTTTTGAATATAAAAGTGCTTAAAATGTAAATTACAGGTTAACTTGGAAATTAAAAAAACTGAAAATCAGAAACAAAGGAAAAGGCTGAGGGCTGAGCTATATGGGGATTTTTTTTTTAAAGCTAGACAACTGATCAAAAGTTTTAGAGCACCCCTATTTTTCCAGTTTTTATAGAAATTTCAGTGAATAACCTTAAATGGTACAAAGGTGAGTGGTAAACAAGCCTTTTTCAGGGATGAAGGGACAGACAGACTGAAACTGAATCCAATCACTGTTCAGTCAACACCCATACCTTCACTTCTCATAACCAGATAATGCTTCATCAATAAACACAAAGAAAGAGAGGAGATCAGAGTGCAGTATTTTCAGCCAGTGCCTCTCATAGATGGGGTTGTGTTTTGCTGCAGGATAGCCAGAGCAAGCTAGCCAACAAAAATCACTGGTCAGATCTCCAATCAAACGTGGCGCAAGTTTTAACCACATTTCCTGAAAATCTTAAAACATCACAGACCTGATGTTTTCATCTGCCACTGTTTTCATCTTTTCAGTGGAGTGGAAGCTTTGGTGATGATAAGTCATGCATATATAAATGACATACGTGCTTCATGTATGTCTATCCAGTGGATAGAAATGCACTTACTGTAAGTATTAACATCACAGTTTATGGAGCTGTCTTTACTCTGGACAAGTATGTACAACTATGTTTTCACCCAGCCCTGTTATTTAATATTTAAGGATAACTAAACTTCTTTATGTTCAGACACCATCGCCTTACTGTCAGTCTCCCCCCATGATTTAAACTCTAATGGGACAAATACTTGGCAGAGATTATATGTTGTAAGACACAGGATTATAGTTATAAAATGCTGAACTAATGAAACATCACTTCTATTTGGAGGATCTTACACCTCCAAGAAGATTCAAGTTATTAAGAAATGTGCTTTTATGAGAGCAGATTTACGAGACTTTAAAAACAGGCAAATCTTTTGGTTCGTGCTTAGCTTGTTCTGCAGGTGACACTCACTGTACTGCTGCAATGTGAAATCTTTCAGTTCTACACTTGAATTATTTAGAGAATTGAAAAGCTTGTATGCTCCATTACTTGTGCTCAGGTTTCCAGAACTGAATTTAGAATCAATTATGTATTCTAATATGCAGTGGTTCTTAATCTGAAAGGGAAGCAGTTTCACTTCTCCAAAAATTTAGAGAAAAACAATTTTGGGGAACAATAATCTTTGACAGCAATTACACACACACACACACACACACACACACACACACACACACACACTACAAAGTTCTGCAGAACTTCTGAAGCAAGAAATTCAAAGATAAAATTATATGAATTAGATAAATAGCTTGTCCTTAATTCTGCACTGAACACCGCTCAAAGGCAAAAACGGAACAAATCGGCCCTAACAGTATAGTGCAGTTTTCCTCAATCACCAATCATGGGAACGACACCATTTAATGTTCTGCAGCCAATGTACTCTCCATCTCCAGACATAAAATATTCACACAAAGGCAACAAACCCACAGTGGACAGGAACTGCTGAAAAATCGATAATCACCCCCAAACCATAAAATATGAAAAACCTGAAAGTATAATAAGCATGAATTATGAATTTTGGCATGATGAGCAATGTTAAAGGAATAAAATGGTGTACATGAGCCAACGCAGAGAGGTGGATGCCTGGCTGAGCTCATTCATCCTCCATGAGCACGGTCCACAGTCCTGCAGCCAGAGTAAGGCTGCACTGACACCAGTGAAATGTCACATAGCCCAACCATCCCAACCAGACCATTTCATTTTCTGTTTGTTCACCAATTGAAAAATCCAAATGACAGGATGTTGCCATCTTGGCTGAGACCAGGACCATGTGGCAGTTATAATTATCAGCCAAAGGCTACAGAAAGGCACAAAGCTTGTTGAGTCCTTCAAAGGCACGGAGCTGCAAATTGTTTACTGCTGACCACAGACAGCAAAATTACAGCAGCTGTGGAAACAAACACAGATTTGCATTCAAAAGAGGAATATTTCATTCCACTGAGGCACTTATTATAATTGATTGATTGATTGATACTTGAATTTTGTGTGTATAATACACCATACTACTAAATAAGAAGGTATGAGGACTTGCTTCCATTTAAAAAAAGAAAAATTAAAAAAACTAAGTGCTGGATTTTCTTCTTTCTTCTTCAGTCTATTCAGATATAAGACATTTAGCTAATATTTGCAGATGTGGTACATTGAGTTTTTCTTCCAGACAACATTACTGTGGAGAAGGATATGAGAGAGGGGGAAATGACTCAGGGGGACAAATTACAAAGTATTTTACACCTCATTTCTGACACTTTCTGTGCCAGTGTTTTCACATGTTACTATTCAAACAGATACAACTGCCTAAAAGGTTAGTTTGCCTTGTATCTGAGGCTCACTTTGCATGCATAGGCAGCATTAGGGTGGGGCAGGATTACAACAGCTGCACGTAGCCACACCAAGAAATTACCAGACACTTGAGAAACAAAATCTTGTCTGATTTCCTTTAATAACTGGCAACCGTTTCCTCCATTCCCAGGTTGATCTAGTCTAATAGCACCCTGTTCCATGCATTAGAATCACCTCAGGCAAGTTAATATTGATCATATTTACTTTAAGCCCCTACAGTCAATATTTTTATATTAATAATTGATCAAGCTACTATTTGTAATATGAAAGGTGTATCTTGTAGTAAAGAACGAGCAGACAGTTATTGCCAGACTGTGCTGTTCACCACAACTCTACAGAATCTTCCAGGGTCCTTTAACTATCCACCCCATGAAGACCAACCAGAAACTAGTGACACTGAGGCATCAAGACAGAGAATTGAAACAACAGAGGACCACCAATGACAAGCTGCAGCAGCTCCTCTGGTGCTACCAGTAAATAATTAAGCTCCCATGAAGCCCCAGTGAGGAAAAAGCTCTGGCACTGCCTACTGTGTGTCAGCATGTCAGCAATGAGTCACACACACTCTTGGTTTTGCATATGCATTTGAAGATGGATCATGCAAAAAAACTAATTGGATTGCTCTAAGGCTCAGACAACCCTGCTGAGGCCAGTTTTGCAAGGAAAAGGTGTAGACTTAAAACAAAACTTCATCCAAATAAAAAAAAAAGGCAAAAATGATTTTTTATAAAATGGTTTTATAACAGCAGACGAACGGGACAGATCAGAGT
The DNA here is from genome assembly GCA_037833715.1 of Toxotes lorentzi. Classification (NCBI taxonomy): domain Eukaryota; kingdom Metazoa; phylum Chordata; class Actinopteri; family Toxotidae; genus Toxotes; species Toxotes lorentzi. The sequence continues at coordinate 4,202,806 of JBBMJY010000018.1, read as the reverse complement.
TAAAGATGGTTTTGTATTCATTAAATTTTAACTTGAACGTGAACCTTATTACTTCATTAGTGTCTCTACCTTACATTATCGTTTCTTTTCTGAGCTTGGTAATCTTAGACAAATCCCATCACTGAACTAGGACTGCTGTTCTCTCCCTCACACAGAGATTGGGTAGGAGAGCAGTCCCAGACGCTGACTGCATAATGAGCCGTTGCATTAGTAAATTAAGAAAACACACAGGTTGCAGTGCTGCAAATGAAATGAAATGTGTAAAGCAGATGTGCATGTCCTTTAATGTTAGTCAATCCAGCCTTAAGTGAAACTACTGAATGAGATGTTTTAAATTTATGACAGAATGAAGCAATTCCATTACAATGAGTACAGCGCTTAGATCCGTGAAAGGGGATAATGTGCAGAGGATGGTCAGTAGAAAGGCAGAGCAATGGCTAGTTTCCTGGAGAGAGGGAGCTCGCAGCTGATAGGACAGAAAAATGGACTAGAGTTACACGGGTGCAGCTCCATTAACCCTAAACACCACTGCCAAGGTTGTGAATCTGAAATGAGCAGCCATAGGCAGCCAGAAGCACTAGAGTAGGACATGGGAGGATTTGTGGGAGTCGAAGACAAGCACACAATACAAGATGATTGTGGTTGGACTGAATGTTCTATTGGTAGTCAGCTCGCTGGTCATTCTCTGGAGTAGTGAGTCTATTTCCACTCTAGAGCCCAGTCGACCGATTGGATGTGAATATGAATTAGAGTTACACAGACACTGACCCCTGAAAAGTGGGACTTACTTATAGAATCTCTGTGTTTTACCCGTCGTCATTAATGGTATACTTTTCTTATTGAATCAAGACACAGAGAAGCTAAATAGTAACACTTCAAACTAAGACTTCAAACTAAGTGAGAAATGGTCCCCTAAACATGAAATATTAAAAAACGTGAATGTAATAAATATGAATTATGAACATGGTTTTCAGACAGAGTGTTGAGGGATTAAGTGATTACACAAAACAGCACTAAGAAGTGAATGATGGCAGTTACGTCGTGCTCCACCCATCCATGTACATTTCTTAATGTGCTCATGGGGCTGTAGCTACAGCGAAGGCATATCGATCACAGTGAAATGTCAAATGTGTCATCGAGACCGTGTTCAAGTTATCTCATTTGCTTTGTTTGTTTATCTGTTTGAACATTGGAATGGCAGCATGCAGCCCATCTTGGCTGAGACTGTGTGAAGGCAGATGGAAGAGCAACTGGACAAAGTCTGCAGATTATTGACTAGATCCTCTTTTTACAAGAATAAACATTTACAGCTACAAAGAACATTCAATAAACACATCTGTCACATTCATGAGATGTTCTAAAATGAAGTTCACGTGTCAGTGAAATGTGACTGGCTACATCCTGTTCGTATGTTCATAAAACATTATCAGATCCATGTCAACGGACACCGTCCATTGCTAAATAAAAAGCTACAGCCAAGAGCCAGGTAGCTTAGCTTAGCACAAAGACATGGAAATAGGAGGAGACAGCTAGTCTGTCTCTGGTGATATAAACTGCCTCAGCATATATGTTTATTTCATGTATTAAGTTGAGGAACATCACAGTCTCCTTATCAGTGCACACATATCTGATGTTTTTGTCTGCCGTCATTTTTCTCCTCCCAGTCGAAGCTTGAGTGACAAATAATCATCATGTAAAACATGTTTGCAATGTTTTATTTTTATTTTTCAATTTGTTCGCACTGATTTTTACTTGTGAAAACTGAAAATATGCTTAAAAACAGGCAGATGAAATACATTTACTGTCTGAAAGGAAGCATGTAACTGTATTTCCCTAAGTGTCAAACCTGCAGTGGGCCACATTTGACAAGCTGATCTTCACTTTTCAAACTCAATCCAGTTTGGGGGAATAAAAGACATCTCTGCCAGAGAATTATCACTGGCTGCTTGTGGAAATACAGTACAGCTGCAGGCCAGTCGGGCCTTGAAAATAATCTGTGAAACTCATAGACAGCCTGAGGCTAAAATAAGGATGGTGTTAGCACACCATTTATAAGCATACTGGAATAATGGTGAGCAGTGATGACTCAGGTGTAGAGGCAGAATCAAGTCTGGTCTCAGGCTAAATAGTAAGTGACCTGTTGCGCTGACTTATCCATCCTTAACCAAAGTCCAGCTCTCTAGAAAACAACATTAGCCTGGGCTGCCTGTGTGAAGTGTGAAAGAAGCAGTTTATAGGAAACTGCCAAATTAAATGTAACACTTGATTTAGGTTTGTCGCTGTACCACCCCACCCCCCACCCTCCACCCCACCCCAATCCAGCCCCAAGAACTCATTCTGTGTAAATCAAGCCCTGTGGAAAAGAGTTACCCTATTTTTGGGGGGGTAAATTTCAAGCATGCTTTTATTTTCTTTGTGTACAATTAAAGGACAGAGTGAGCAGATATGCTGGTTAAAAAGCACTACTGCCTGCTACCAAGGAACAACAAAAATATATATAATCCCAGCAATGTTGTGACGGTGCAACATTGCACTCCCACATATCTGTTACACAACATGCGCAAATGCAAACCACTTTACAAGGGAAACATTTATGGTGAGAGCCTCCCACTCCCTGTTGAGAGAAATAAATAAGAGCAGAGACAATAACTTGGAAGAATTTTGAGGCTTTTATTGTTCATGAATTTCATATTCCTCCACAGAAATTACTTCCAACAATGGTCTCTTCTCATCTTGTTGTACATTTGTTAGCAAGCACAAATTCTGAACAAAACAACTCTAAAGCTCCATAAAAGCTTATCATGAGATCTTGTCTGAAAAATGGCTGATGCCCTTTCTCTGCCCAGTTCATCTTTACACAATTTAGTCCAGACAATAATGAAATTTGAATTATTAGCATTCAGTGCTGTGATTTTGTGTGTGTGTTTCTCTCTCTGTATTGAAAGCAACAAAGAGAGGGCATAATTTCCATAGTATCAACAAATCTGTGTCATTTCTAAATGACATAAATGCTTTCAGGCTTCTGGAGAATTTAATGGAGCTTTTTCCCATTTCTAAAATAACAGACATTCTTGATATAGCCCTGAAGCATACCTGAGGATTGACACTGCGGGTGTAAAAGCTCTCTGCTGATTATTTCCCAGTGTTAAAGCAAACTGTTAGAGCAGAGTTTTGTTTTGTTTTTAAACTCCCTTCTTACAGTGTTCCTTCCTTTCTAAAACTCCAGTCCACCATTGTTGCACAGAGCCCAAAATACTGTATCCACATGGTCTTGTAGCACACACAAGCAGCCCTATTCAATAAATTGTCCACATTTAATGCAACTACATATGGACAAGTGGTTGGTGTAGAAAAACTACAGAACCCCATTTGGAGCTTTAAAGACACAGTGAAGTGTGTCTCTGTGTATCCTTCTTAGTATTAAAATGAAAGAAAGAATGAAAGAAAGCATATGCATAGACCTACGTCAGTCACATGAAATGAGACTTGGAGAAGCCAGCCTACCCCATCCATCATATGAAATCACACTTGACTGCTGGTGGGTTGTAAAATCTAGCTACAGGATCACAGGTCAGAGTTGGGAGGATAACCCTCAGCAAACGAGCATGGCTGTGGTCTATGATCAAACCTCTGAACAATTTCTTCAAATCCCTCTACTGTATATTCCACATGTAACTATATAACATAACTGAAGGTGAAGACTGTCGTTTCACTTCCAATCTGTAATTTCAGGACATATTACTTAAATGCAAGTACATCCCACAACGCAGTGTGGGATTATGTGTAACTTAGACTGGTACTAATTTTAGAAAACTGGAGTCAAAGGACACAACTGATTTTTGCAATTATATTTCTCACTGTGAAAGTAACTACATCAGATTATTCCCTGTGTAAATCAAGTATTTTCTATCTGACAAGGATGCTAGTAGCTGTGGTGCGTGTGAGTCCAGAAACATACAAGTGATCTAGTTAACTCTTTCTTTGTTTTAAAGGGAATACTTATTTTCTTTGACCACCATTTTGAAGTATATTCTCATACACCACTGAACCTCTGAGCTGATACCTGAAAGCACAGAAGTGAGTCACTCCTGTTTTTAATGAGATTAACTCTGCTAAACAACCAAACAAGGAATCATGTGGTTGTTGTCTTAGGGTAGACTAGCAGTCCAATGAATCAACTTGGGGGTGAAGATAATGGTGATACATTAGTTACTTTCAGTCATTGGTCAATGCCTTCCTCCTCTAGCTCCTCAATCTACCCAAATTATTCACCTGCAGTGATGGCATCTCAACAAAGTCACCTGAATGACCCTTTATTTGTAGCATTTCCTCTCCATTCTCAAACTCACCAAGCTCGTGTGCCTTTCAGCTTTCACTTTAACATTGTCCAGCCCAGAAGCTGTGGGAGTCGACCTCTCTATCTACACCTGAACTGACCACTGACAAGTTGAACAGAGACCAAAAGCAGATCAGAAGAGACTGAAACAGGCATTTCACCCACAGCACACACAGAGAGAGAGAGAGAGAGAGAGAGAGAGAGAGAGAGAGAGAGAGAGAGAGAGAGAGAGAGGCAGTGGGCATACATCCAGTCCCCAGCTCAACTCTACTGTTTGTATAGACCCATTCATCTCCTTATTAGGATCAGTGCTGGGGCTGAAAGGAAGCTACGGGAGCTCTCTGTGTTATTGGTGTCAGTGTCAGAGGATTTGTAAAGATGCTGAACAAGGAGCTCAGTATTTGTTTAGGTATAGACAGGGACATGCACAGAGAGACTAAGGCTGAAAAAGGACGTCAATACTGCTCAACAACGTTTTAGACTTGTCTTTGAAACTTTTGTGAGCAGAATCAGTCACTACTACTACTATGTGAACAACAAAGTGTGGTTTGCTAAGTGGCACTGAAAGCCAACACCAAGCATCTTAATCTGTGGACTGGAGTGTTTGGCAGTGATATGTCTGGTGAGACTGCAGCATGAAAACTGCTACCAGAGGGACATCAATCATGGCATGAATTATAAAGGAACCTCACATTACTGCTGCCAAGATAAAAACAAAAGAGAAAAAAAAAATCTGTGTATGACAGAGAAGAATCCCAAAATGATCAGTAGATGCAGAGTGAAAACATTTCATGCCCTAGCAGCAAAAAAAAAGCTCTAAAAACCATGGAACAATTAGAGAAAAGCCTGTGGTTAAAAAGGAAAAAAAAAAACAGCTGACTATCGCAGAGGGAGCCGCTGATGCCAAAAAACAATGAGTGGTTTCCGTTTCTGAGGAGTGGCCTTACAACTCTCTGAGTGCAGGTGGTGGGGAGAAGTGAGAGTTGTGCGAGGGACGTGATAACAACACAAACGCATGAGTGATCAAAAAACAAACACAGAAGTTTCAGTCAGGAGCGGAGGACCACCCCACAACACAACAACATTACATTTCTGTTTTTACAAACCACTCCTCCCATGCTCAACAGCAGGACTGGGATTTGTAGCAGATTTTACTTTTAGTTTACTTTTGACACACACTACCAACAAGACTGTAACGCTGCTGCAGTAAAACCAGCGTATGGCTTCACAGAGACCCTCTGCAGATGAGAGCGCCTGCTCTGATTATAAATCAGCAGCCTCAGTAATGAGGTGAAAGGACACTTATTGGCACACTGAGGAACAAGACAGTGAGAGGAACAACAGAGTATGCAGCTGATTCAGCTGTGATAGATATACTGTATATGCAGTAGAAGATTACAATTACCAGTCCCTCCAGGATGTCGCAGTGTCACAATCTCACAAATTCTCAAAAAAACTAACACAAATTCAACCAGTCCCCATGAAACCTGCATGACCTTACAATTATCACCAATCCTAGCAGCCAAAATGCTCCATGTTTCTGACTGTGAATTTACCAACAAAAATTACTGAGATGTTCTGCACGAAACCAGGCGTAAACTGTTCTGTACAGTGTGCAACGCTAGAAAATAATCAAAAGTAATCAACTGACAAACACTTTTCTGCCGCATGACTGAAAAGCTGGAGCTGAACTACCAACAAGACAAATCACCAGGACAGAGGCTGTCACATCCACATATACTGCAAGTGCTGGAAGAACCACAGAGTGATAGAGGCATGCTTCCCTGTTCAAATGACAAACTGTGTGTGTGTGTGTGTGTGTGTGTGTGTGTGTGTGTGTGTGTGTGTGTGTGTGTGTGTGTGTGTGTGTGT